>QVNW01000768.1:0-38534 GCA_014825475.1 Pseudomyrmex flavicornis | reverse complement strand
TTTTTTTTTTTTTTTTTTTTTTTTTTTTTTTTTATCGGCGTGTTATTCTCGCAGGGACTCCGTTAACGAGCGATTGATTGCATTCGAGAAATTAGCGGTCGCGCTTTGATGATTTCAAGTAAATCGCCAAAAAAGTAGAAGAAAACATCAAACAAGATATGCGTGAGTGAACTTTGGGCAAAAGAGAAGTAGAACAAATATAACGAGAGCGAGAGCGACGATAGCAGCACCGCGAAACGACGTCAGTCGCGGAAGTTAGAGCGCGATATCGCGAGAGAGAGCAATATCCTTCTCGAGTGATACTTCTGTTCCGTGGGATAAAGTCATTCGGACGTTAACGCGCGGATGCACTTAAGACCAGGTGGCGGCGAGGTCTGCGACGTAAAAGGAACATTCGTCTTTACGCGGACGACTGTAATCGCGTTAGCCACTGACGGCTACGCTCTTGTAATTTCCGACGAGCGTCGCAGTGCGGTCAAGCAAGTACTCCCGACGTTTGCTCGCTGTCGTGTAGAGCAAGTTCTCCGAGGCTTCTCGGCGGCGAAGTTACGATCGATCATTGTTATCAACAATAGAAGAAAGCGTCCATTAGAACAACGCGTCCTAACGCTCATTGAGAAGACACATCAAATATTCTGTCTTCTGCGATGCGTCGATACGATCAAGTCGTATCTTTTGCAAATATAGATATGCGCGCGGATCAATTAAACATTTTTAATTGATCGGCAATCGCGCGCGCGCGCCGCGACCGTCATCGCAATCAGATGGTTTTGTTCTTTGCGATTATTTAATTAAGATTTGTTAATTACCGCGTCTCACTTGACGCGGTCGTTGTCGTGAGTCGACACGCGATCGCATTACAGATTGCTTCTCTCCTGGATCACGCGAACATTCGATTACCTCCGAAACCGCGCGGTGACTATCGAGTGGTAAGTGCATCGAACGTTGACTGGTTTTAATGAACGGTCTCTGGTTTTGACGAGATCGTTCGCTGATTTGCAAACTCTCTCTTTCTCTCTCTCTCTCTGGCTCAATTTGCCGCACAAAGACGCGAGCCAGATACAAACGAATTGTTTCTCGGAAACAAAACACATCGCCCGCAAACACGTCTGTTCGTCGCGCGACACGAATATGCGCTACACGATCATTTGAGAAAATACGAACGAGAAATTGGCGCATCTCGGTTTTGTAATTAATCTCTCAAGAAATTGCGCTATTGCGTGAAACATTTGACCAGTCGTACGGAAAGACACGCCGCATAAATTGTTTAACATTTAGCTCGGTCGATTCGCTACGTTAAATCACGCAAATTTCAGAGATTCACGCTCGATAAGCCGGAAATCCAATTTCGAAACAGAGGACGTTCAAATTCGCGCGCTATTAAATCGAAAATGCGACATGCAGACGGGAACTCGATGACCTATCCTTACTTTGTAACAAAACTGCGAAGTTAATCGTGTTGTCGATTGAAAATAAATACATGTACGAGACATTTCTCTCGTTCTATTTCGAAATAATTTTGTTGCAAATGCGAAAAAGCACGGAAACTGTCACGTGTGAACGTTCTCATTAAATTTCTGACAGATTCGACAAAAGGAGAATTTTCACGCATCAAAAGCGTCAGTCTCAATTTTCTTCATTACATCGTCGCGTATTATAAGTGTAAATTTCTAAATTCCCCCGGTTACTCAGAAGGAGATTCGTTTAATTCGGTTAGCGAGGCTTGTGCCTGTGAGTTCCGTGCGCGCAAACATAATTTCATATCTCGTTGTAATGCCGGCGCGCGCGTGAGACGTTTCTCGTATTCGTAATGAGTCTTAGAGTCGACGCGACGCGCGTCTCTCGGCGACGCGCGCGTTTAAGGTGTGCGACCGTCGTATGGAAGAGGTGCGCAATTGCCTCTGGATAGGCGACGTTCTGATCCAGAGAGCATGGGTTATGAGCTACGGAGCTTTTCGGATTATGCGCCGCGAAATCCCGTATCTAAGTCTAGTCCGGGGATAGACCGCCACGCTAGATTTCGGTTTGGATCATGCGGGGCGCGGGTTAGCCGGGAGGATTTCGTCTTAAAGCGCGGCTCGGAGTGCCGGATTTCCGTCGTGAGTAATTTCGCGGCGCCTGCGCGTGAAGTTATTGGTTTCGTGCAGGCGCGCTCCGCCGCGCGTGTACGTGCGAGTGTAAATCACTCTCGATAATCGTATAATCTTACGTAAGTTCGTTAGTAGTTTGGTGCGTATCTTCAAACTTAATTTTAATTAAGTCAGCGCTAATTTTCGGTCGTGATTTCGTTTCTACGATGTTCTTGCGAAACGATTTTGAGTCGAAGTCTCTTGTATCTTTCACGCAAAGCTTTCTCAACGTAAAAAACAAAAATCCGTCGAAAAAACCTGTCGAAATATCGTTACGACATTGTCAATCCATTTCGGCAACGTCCTTTATCTCGTCTTTTCTCTTGATTGCGAGCATTCGGAAAATTGGAGGACGGGGTGCGTAAAACTGAGCTTTGTAGATTCTTTCGAACGCGGAGTATTCCGGCGCGAATAAGTCGGAAAGAATGCGCTTGAGAAGAGAGAAAGAGAACGTAGATTACGACGTCGTTGTCACTGCGGAAAGGGAAAAAACGGTGTGTCCGTTGTGACGGCAAGGAATACTCTCTCCTCGGCGAGGATCTTAACTGTCGAATGGCCATTAAGTCGTCGAGCGTTTTACGCCATTTTACGGAATTGAGATCCCAACGACGCGATGATAACGATAACTATTCGCGGGAACGTATAAAAACAAACGTTTATGCGCGAGAGTGTACTTTTTGTCAACGACGTAGGCTTAATAAATGTCAGATGCAGCTGCTGAAACACTGTTATTTCGTTCTTAGCTCGAAAACATATTGTCGTTCATATGATGAAAAATACAATTGATAGAAAATATTATTTTAACGAAATGAACACGAAAACCTGTGCGATGGTTTAGTCATTTTCTAACTATTGTTAGATAAAAATGATTATTTCCGTCGTTTCGTTTTATGATCTCTCTCTCTCTCTCTCTCTGTCTCTCTCTCATAATACTCGAAATTCTCAGAGTTATAAAGACACAACGGTTAGGATATTGCGGTCGGGGCGCACGGTAGTTTTCACAATTCTTATTGTTAGACAGTGATTGTCGTTTTCGCCGTCGTGCGTTACATTGAGTACTTTTCGCACTCGCGCGTTATTTGCGCGGCGGCTTCTCATCAAAGAGAAGACGCTCTTCGTGCGCCGACCGCACGCGCGCGCGTACCTATGCAGGTACTCGCGCGCGAGAGAGTAGAGCCGCGGCGGTGAGAGACGAGTTCACAGTTTGCTGGAGTGAAATTTATTGGGTCGGAAATGATTCCATTACCGCGCGCCAAAATAGGTTACGCCATTTCTCGGCGCAGATGAATCCGGCATGAACTGCTCCGCGGATGCAATTGCGACTTGTAACTATCGTCTCGTTCGTTGCCAACGTTGCCGAGAACTTAACAATCCGAGAAACCAAAGAAAAGAAATGCACATTTATCCGCGTTGTAAACACAAATTGTGTTGTAAATATTGCAGCGTAAAAAAAAAACAATGTTAATTCTCGACGAAGAGATTTTTCATAGTTGTAAGAATTCGAGTTCAAATTTGACGCAATCGCGGCCATCGGTCATTTTCGATTCCGTTCCGTCTATCCGCGCTACGTCTACGTGACCATAACTTTGGTCTGTTGGATGGCTCGGTTGACTGATCGCTCGAGAATTGCTCTTAGCTGACGTACACGGCAAGCACTTTATTATGTTGCTGTCTACTGCGCTAATGCAATTGTTTTTTCCTCGTGGAGTTAATTTTTTATTTGTATTATTTAACATTTTGCGGGGTGTTGCCAATATATTACAGCTTTTTTCAAAATAACTTCGAATCGCTTTGCTAATTAGGCTCTTTCTTTTTTTTTTGTTACAGGTAAGTGTTCATCGCACTCGGATCTTTTCGATCGCATCGGTGAGTTGTTTTGAAATTGCTTTATTGTTTTAAAAACTATAACTTTAGTTTTTAACCATTCGCGCAGTTATGCAAATTCGCAAAATTTTATTGTTATTCAACGTGACATCAATTTTACTTCTCTTCGAAATTCTAACGATAATTTTCTCGGTAAATTGTTCAGGAAAGTTTTACGCGATATTAATCATTACGCGCACTCCCGCGTTGCTATTGTGTTGCACTTGTAGTCGAAATAACGACCGTCATATAACTGCGAGAGTAGAATTTACATAAAAATGCGCGGGGCTCGCTCTCTTTCGCGAAATATCGCCAAGAATGAGCAAAGGATATCGCAACTCGGTTGCGTAAAATATAATTAGCGATCAAGACGGAATTTAAATAAGAGAATTCCAAGCCGCATTACGTATAAAATTCCGCTTCGAGCCAAAGCGGTGAAATCGTTAGCCTCAGCGCGCAGGCGGATCGATATTATTTCGTATACCGACCGCACGTGACGGTAACGAAAAGAGGTTAACCGAGATATTAAATTATGCAGATCGTTGCGCGCAATTGCGAAAGGTTTCTCGCCGCGATATCATCTGCGCGAGATGTTCCTTTCTTTTTTTCGTAGGGCGTTGAAACGGCCGCAAAAGGTCGCAGGGTATTGAGAGCGCGGGAGTGTTTTCTGAATTATGCGTCGTCGAAAGGTAGATTTTATTTTCTGACGCGGGTCTCTGGGACGCGAAGTCTCCTTCGCATTTCGGTAACCTACCTACCTGTTATGGTAGGACGAGATATACGAGCGCGCGCGCGCGGAAATTCGACGAGAACGTTGTATCCCCTCAGGCCGCGTGAAAAGTTATTTCAATTTTTCAAAGTAGGCGGAAATATCGTTTATCAAAGTCGCTCTCGTGCCTCTTTTAATAATGTTACCTGAGATCGATGAGAAGAAAGTGAACTCGAATCTCGCGTTTTTATTCCGATTACAATATCTATTGAATAGTGCTGTGAAATGTGTGTAAAAATTGATCCTAAGTTGTTAACTTTTTCAATTTCAAAACGTCAAATATTTTTCTTGGTCCGTTTTAAAGATGTTTTAAAATTACTCGTCTTTGATTAAAAAAATAATTTTCACGAAAATGAAATAACTTTTTAAAATTAAGACTGACGGCAGACAAGAGAGATCAGCAAAATTACAGTCATTCTCGAAATAGGTGAGAAAAGGGGTTCTAAATGATTTAAGAAAAAAAATTTAAAAAGATGTGTGGCTGCGATAAATCGCGAGAGAAATGAATCTGTCAGTGTTGATATATTTGCTCGAGCAAATTTTTTAGTTAGTAAAACAGAAAGTATTTTCTCTCCCGTCTCAAAAGTAATTTTACGCTTCTTTTGAATATTTTCTCATACACATGTATTTCTCGCTTATTTTTTGAGAATAAACTGGCACGGCAAAGTTGTAAAGTCGATAAATAACTGCAGACGTGTTAAATGCGTAACATGTCACGACGATAAACGACGTGACTACGTTAAGTCGCCCCTATCGTTGCAACCTCATAATTAAATCTCAGCGGCAAATTAAATCAGCGCGTGACCAAGTCCGCGAGGCGAATATAATAAATGTACGAAAATTGCGATGAAACTACTTTCTCTTCGTTAGACCTCAACCTGAACTTTTAATTGGAATTGGAATGAAATAAACTCGTCGGAAATGCAATATCTGATACTACGAAATTTTTACAATATTTATTCGCGCGTCATAATAATTAACATGCAATCTTTAGATGTCTGAACGTTAATTACAGAAATACCACACATGTTCCATGAAACGTCACACATGTATCAAATAAATATGTTTTAATTACTTTATGCATGTACTTTATACATGTAATTAAAATCGTTCGGACAAATTGCAAGAAAAAAATTTCGATATAAAAATACCATATCATATTTCAATCATCACATGCATTTTTCGCATATTAAAACGCGGTACTAATCGAAATATAATTACCAAACTCAATATCGACGTAATACGCTCAACCGCGTTTTTCCCTTTTCCGAAAACAGAGGCCCGGAAAAATCAGATTATCCTCTGGTAGTTAGTATTCGATGATAACATCTCATCAACGACGAAGCGATTTATCGTCTCGCTGCCGACCTTGACTTTCTATTAACCGTCGATTCTGACCGCGGCTTTCATCCGTGAAAAATAGCCGGCGAATGACGTTAAGCGGCTAACATATTACGAGGCTAACCGCTATGGGCGGTCGCCTCTCGAGTCGCCGGAGTATCGCCCCGAAGCACCGCTCCTCAATTAAATTCCCCCGAGAGAATTAAATCACGCGCAAGGATAGCGACATTTCTCCGCTCGTTGGAGCTCTCCCTCTCTCTTTCTCTCTCTCTCTCTCTCTCTCTCTCTCTCTTTCTATATCCCTCTCTTTGCGAGAAGATGGCAGGCAGGTGGCAAAATCATGGGGAGACGAAGCGGAAGAGCCTCGGCATCGTGAGAGATGGAGGGTAATTCGAGGTGGGAAAGCGCTCTGAAAATGATTTAATTAAATCGATATTAAAGCGAGGTTGTCGTGATCCGCTCAACGAGTCAAGAGCCATTGTGAAGTGTGTGTGCGCGGGTGCGCGCGCGCGATATTATGCAAAGCAATGCAAACGATTTCATAATTCCCGCGGTCGCGATTCCGTCCGCCGACGAGTAGTATAAGTGCGTGACAGGCCGGCCGTCTTATTACCACTCGTTGCCACTTTAGCCGCGTTCTGCGGAGCATTTCTGGAGAGGAAGCTTCCGTGAACTTTGCTCTCAAGGATGTTTGACCTAAATTCAAGATCGTCTCAATAGATAAGGAAAATAAGCTGTGGAATAGAGAGAGAGAGAGAGAGAGAGAGACTGTTCGAGAGCTTTGTACATGTAAAACACGTTCTATTGAAAATACGCGATTATTAAATCTGTGTAAATATAAGATTTTTTTTTATTTACGCGCCGTTAATTCTCTTCGGCGATCTAACAACTTGCAAAAAAACAATGAATTGTTTGTTTTGTAAAACAAACATACAGAAAAACAATTGCAGAGAAACTGATGACACGCAAACAAAAGAATTTATTGATATAAATAGCAAAACGAGAGTTTAATAATCTTTTTTTTTATATAATTTAATTTACAATAATTTTCAATTACAATTTTATTCGCATCTATTCTGTCAAATAAACATAAAAGGTTTGTACATAAAATAATATTTTAAATAAAAATTTCTGACGTGACTATAATCTAGTTGCACGAAAAAAAAAATATCACACAACGCAGATTTTTGTTACTAAAAATCGCTGATATATAGAAAGATATTTCGTGTGTATGATGTGTCCAGCACTACCGACCGGAATGACGTGGTACATATTGACGAATCGTGATTTATAATCCGTCGCTTGAAAAAGAAGGAACTGCCGCGCTTTATCTAAGCTCTAATTATCTTTCTTTTATCAACATCTGCTCTTTTGAGACACAAAGTCTCGCTCTTTTCGTCCGGACTTTTTATCGTAGAGAACCGTTCGTTCTCTATTGAGAGATTGTAATTAAACCGTCTTCATAATGGGGAACTCCTAGCAAAGTTTAACATTCTCAAAGTTTTCACTGCGCTAATAAAATAAATCGTGCCAATTTCGGATTTCCTCTCTCTCTCTTAAATTTCGGTCGATCATCAAACAAAAACGATCTAACGAAAATCGTCGTCATGTTTTATGGTGTATCGATAACGCAACGTGAAAGTTCTCGTCTTTTTTAAAAATTGACCGCTACTGTGTTCACTGTCTCGTGTGCAAAGGCTTCTTCTTCTTCTTCTTTTTCTTCTTCTCTTGCTTTCGAAAACACTTAAGGATCTGTATTACGAGTTTTCTCTTCGATAACGGAGAGATAAAAATATAAGTCAGTGCCGCGCGGCAGAAGTTAGAGTCGCACTGGGAAAAGTCGCGGTCTCGAGATTTTTCCATCGCGCCGCCTAGTAACTTTCCTCATACTCGGCTGCTGCATAAACGCTCGCGAACATTTATAGGGAGAGGTAATGTTTGCCAGGCAGAGCGGGGTTTTAAAGTTGAGAGAAGAGGTCGGTGGAAGTTTGATGAGACTGGAAGAAATCCCTCGCATGTTAAGCAGGTGCTCTTAGTTCGAATGGCATTTTACTTTAGAAAAGGTATTTGCCCAGGTACATGTCAGTGATTGATTTGCGAGTGTGTGTGTGTAACGATGCGCACGCGAAACTTGGACAACTATTCCCGCGTGTTTCGAATATCTCGTGTGTTTTTTTTTTATATCCACGCGTTATTGTACGAGAAAACTCTTCTGTTTATTTGAGACGTTGATCTCTCTCCTCTGCTCCTCGGTTGAGAATTAGTTCGAAATAGATGAGAGAAACTCTAAACAAGAGACACAACGTTTTCCGGCAGTTTTCACGTATAGCGCGCGCTTTGCCAAAGGAATTAGAGACGCGCGCAACTGACAGAAAATTAAAAGCTTTTAGGTTCCTCGTATTTGCTCTAACGACGAAGACCACGCTTTGTGACCACGTTTGCTTCAGTTAGAGACACGAAACCTTTGTTGCGTACGTAAAAAGAGAGTAGTTTTTTTTCCGTGGCTCTCTCGTGCTGCGTCGTTGTTTCTTGTCGACTCTCTTTCTCTCTCTGCGACGTGTAATTAGACATCCGTTTCGTATAGCTAATGACGATGAAAGAAAAATGTTCGAAAAAGAAAATACGTGACGGCGATTGACAAACACACATTTGACATGTGTTTTTTTCTTTCGAAGTATTGAAACTTCGTCTACGACATCACAGAGATAATGTAATACTGCTGTCGTTATCTACACGCGTTGTTTCGGACAATTGTCAATTGCTCTTCGTGTTACAGAAGTTGAACAAATGCTTGTTTTTCAAACGTTTTTCACAAATTTTATATTTTTAGTAAGAAAAAATCGTTTAAGAAAAGACAACTGACATTTTATTAATCGATTTTAATTGTGTTAATTATTTAAGTAAAGTTGTTTTTTTTTTATTCACGTGGTCACATCGTCAGAGTAAGACCGCAAATGAGAAAAAAACACTTTTGACATTTTCGAGTGACGATTCCGCTTTGTATCCGGCAGTGCCGGAATATTGCAAGGGCAATTCTACATGGTCGCTAGTTAAATTGCCTCGGCAATTACTCTTCTTGCGCGCGCTCTGTCCTTCTTGCCGCTTCTACGACTGGATTCAATTTTCCGTCGCGTATCATGGGTAAAAGGCTTCTCCCCGTAATAAGATGCATAAACTCGTTGCTGACTCGAGTCAACATTTCACGGTCGGTCGGGAAATATCGCGAGTTTTACAACTAAAAAAAAAATTTACGTTAAGATACTACCGCGTTGTGAGAACATTCGAGTTGCTCAATTTTCAATAATTAACATTTTATAGCTCTGCGTTTTTTTTTGCAGCTAATAAACTGCGAATAGCACGAGTTCGAAATAAAAGTTCAGAATTAATTTGCACAATAAAAGTCTCCAATTAATTTTCGGAATCTGACCAATTTTATGCGCGACTCTTTCTTCTGTATATATGTTCTCTCTTACGGAAAAAAAACTTCGGAGGTATTATTATTTTAACTTCTAGAATATATTCGATGTGCATATTACATTCGACCAACTACGCAGCGCTTTAAACTTCTCGTTTAGTGGTTCTTGAAAACTTTTCTTAAATCTTAATATTCTACTTAGTATCTACGTACTTTTTTTTAAGTAGTCCTTCGTCTCAAGAAAGATTATCTAAAAAAATATAATATATTGACTTTCACGTAAACGTACGTGTTTTGTCTACAAAAAAAAAAAAAGAAAAAAATATGCACGTACAAGAAAGTTTCTTGCATTCATATCGTAATTTACGGTCGCGCAGTAGTCGTCTCGAATTTTTGCTCTTCGATTCAATCACGACCGCATACGCGATGTACGAATCGCAATACGAGACTTTATCTTTCATAACGCCAACATCTAATATTACGAATTTCGATCCTCAGTCTCGCGCACTTGGCTCGCATAAAGCGTTTCGCTCCTGAAACTTATGAATGCTCTTGGAATTTCGTGCCGCACAATAAAATGTTCAATACGGAAGCTTTTAATCCAACATTCCTCGTAAAAAAAATATCGCATGTAAATTCTGTACAAAAAGATCGCTTCTTAAAATAAAGTGAAATTCGAAACTGCGCGCGAAAATTCTTTCTGCATTCTATTTTACTTTCAAAACGCGAATTAGGCGAATTAGGTAATACGGAGAAGATTGTGCAAATTGTTTATTTTCATATCGTTTAATCTCGCACTAAGTTCTCTGCGAGATATCGCGTCTTTGCGATTTTTCACGTTCAAAGTTTTCCCGATACGTGCGCGTTATTATGTTCAATCGAACGTTTTTAATATGTTACATCATCCCTGTACGGTTCTCTATGCGGCGCCCTAAAGCAGAAAGAAGAGGCTTGACATTATGTCGCTTATAATCTTCCCGGGGAGGGGGTAGGAGATGACAGAGGGGAGAAATTGTCCTCGTACTTTTATCCTGCGGCGCTTATTATGCGGCAGGTCGGAAGGTTGGGCCTGTTGGCCGTAAATCAAATTTACGACGTACGAGAGATGTCCGAGGCATCTCTTTGTACTCTTCGAACACCTCCCCGGCCTAATCAATATGCATTTTCGCTTCATCTTCTGTGAAATTTATAAAAGTCTCTAAAAAATGCGACCGACGCGCGTCGCAAAGGCGTAGATTTTATCTCGCTTGAAAAACAATGCAATTTTTTTTTTGTTTTTTATAATTTTGCGACCGTGCAATTTTAAGGATCCGTTAAAATTTAAGAACTTCGCAATGCGACGAGTTGCGTCGTCGTTTTGTTCCAAAGAGAGACGAATGGAGGGTAAAATTACACGTGATCCAGTTGCCATGAATTCTCATTGAGGATAAATAAACGGACGCCCTACGGCCGTTCGTTAGCGCGCTCGTAACGAAACCTCGATATACCGTCGTGATCCGGTGCGCGCGCGGGTGCGATTCGTGCTACACAATTTTCCCTGACCCACGATAGAGCAGGGGCGCAATTAGCCGAGTGCCACTCTAATAAGGATTTGTATGGTGTACGTTACGGCAAAGCAAAGCGCGACTATTTATCGGCGAACAAGTTGGACGACACGAGATACATGGCGTTCTGATGACAATCGTGATCAGGGTTGGCGCGTTCGCGCACATTGTCGGCTGCGCGACTACTTCGGAAGCGGATGACGACTCCGCGAAAAAACGGAATTGCAAACGAACTTTTGGGATGGAATTGGATGTGTGTGTGTGTGTGTGTGTATGTGCGACAAGAAGTTAGATAGGATCATTCTCCCGGCGCGGAACAGAAAGACACTTTCGTCAAAGTAAGCGACACGGTTCCTTTAAATATAAAGCGCAAGTTTTGAAACGCGACGCAGCAGCTTTTAGCTGCCAAATACGCGCGTGCAGAGCCAACTCGGGGTAGTAACATTTGATGTCGGCTTGTGTCGCGCGCAGCGTCGGAACTTTCATTCAGTCACGGCGGCGTGGACAAACTACCGGAAGAGATTAGAAGTTCGCCGTCGTGCGACGACTCGCGTCGTCTTGAAATAAACGCGCGGAGAGATATTTAGTCAGAGGCTTAATGAGGGAAAGTGCTTGCGGCGCGCGAAGAGAACTATGCGACTAACAAGCCAAAGTGTATTAAAATCAAGTTTATTTGAAATTCACGCTATGAGGTAACGGAATTTAGGCCGTGTAAACATAAGGAATCAAGGGAGAGAGAACAGCAATGCGCTTTACTTTAACCTCGAAATCTCGATAAGAGAGAAATATAAAGAAAATCCCTGCGTTCGCGAGCGCAACGGAAAATCGTATATTGGCGTTGTTGTTGTGTTGTGTTTCCCAGATTTGTGAGGAAAGCGTGTGTGTTTTCGGATACAAAGCTTGCCAATAAAATTTGAACGGAAAAAGGTAAATGAGTATACGGAAAAAGCTTTTCCACGAAATTGAAAGAAGAAGGAGAAAGGATACAAGAGTCGGAATCCGGGGGGGAGAGGGAGACAGCGAGACTTTTCGAAAACGTTGCTCCGTGCAGCGCGAATATATGTATATACATCGCGAAACTCCTTTCACGGTGAAAGAATTAACGAATCTTCGGGAGGAAGTAATCCACTCAGACGCAACGGCTACCTTCGCGATTTGTTTAGAGCCGCGAAGAAATAAGGCGCGCAGTCGGTGCGTCGGCCAATGTATTTTTATTGACTGGCTCTCGGTAATTCGGCCGCTCTCGGATAATATCGCGAAAAGAGAAGATTGCAGTCGGATCTTCTTTAGGAAGCCCAATCTAATCCAGATTGAGAATTCGAAATAAATCCGAAGCCGGATATAATTTTTGATATACGCCAAATTGCCAAGAAGTGCGCGTTACAGATCGAATGAATTCTCTTATGAAAATTTATTAAGACGAATGTATTGAAATTACAAGAAGAAGAAGAAGAAGGCTGCTACATCTTCTTCCTTTGCAAGTCTTGTCTTTGCAAAATTTTCTCGTAGACTTCGAGTCTACGTTATATTCTCCACGTGTTTTAATTTCATTTGTCTCGCATATCGCTTCTGAATTGAACTGAGCGTTTACCTCCGCAACGATAACCTTTACAGAGCAGCGCGCGATAGGCTATTGTAATGGGTTAATATCGCGGTTAGATATATACGTCATCTTTATCGATCATCAATTACGTCGGCGGTGTCTTTAGCGAGCCAAGGAGCGGCGCAATTAGATGATATCCTTATCTCGTTTTGCCATCTCATGCTACGCGCGCGCTATGGCTTTTAATTCGTTCCAGTAGTAGTCGTCCGAGAATAACGCGATGGTGGATTTACTAGATTGCTCGTGACCTCCTCTCTCCCTTACCTATATGAAGTGAGCAAAAGCAGGACGCGCGTTCTCCGTGGATAATATTGCGAAAGTGCACGATACTCTTTCGCGGGGGCCCAGAAATTGGATACCCCACGCCGCTCTCGTGTAACAGCGAGTATACCGCGAACTCCATTGAATTTTGGGGTAGATCCAAATTGGATCTCACGTATTTAACAGCGCGACCGACACCGACCGAGTTACAAGCATTCCAGGAACGGACAAAATAGGCTTTGCATAAACTTTCCAACTTCGAAACACGCTTTTGAAATTTTATACTTTGCTCAGAAAAAGTCGATGTTTCTTTTTCAAAAAATTATTAGCTTGATTTGTTTGTTATCGCGTGTATTGTCAAATATTTACGTTTTGACATGTGTTACGTGATTCACATAAATTTTTTTTCGTTATTTCGGAGTTCACGTTTTTGCTTCGCAAAATTTAATCTTTGGCTCTTTTCATCAAAATGCGTTACTGCAAGAAACGTGAAGTTTTAGTTTTCTGATATAAAGTCGTTAAAAGATACTTTATCAGCGGCCATTTTGACGCGAAATTCGAGCAGCTCCGGAGGATTATCGCGTTCTCGTGTGCTACATGTGGAACGTGTTATATAGGTTCATTATAGTTTTCCATTATCCCCAAAAAGTATTTATGGACAGTGAAAAATAAATTAACTCCGGGCTCCGAAAATCTATTATCCGCCACTGATGTGCTCCGCTGGCATGCACCTGCCAGCGCTTAATGCCGGCGCATTCGCCGGAAGTAGCTGCAGCTACGATAATGGCGGGTACAAATGACGACCCGTTGTTGTTTTCCTCCGGTGCAACTCCGTCCTTCCCCCGTTCCCACCTCTTCTTTCCATGATGGCCTTTTTGTCGTCGGTGACTTCTGGCGTAAACACGTCGACAAACTAATTCGACTGGTTATGCCGCGGCAATAAACTCGCGTGCGCGTATCTACCTACACTATTTGCATATATCAGCTTTATCATAGCGAAAATAAAATCGCTCGATACGCCGCGGTGAACTTCGTTAATTAATTACTTGCGCACATTTGCGATGTGTTAAGCGCGACGACGACATGTTCCTGACGCGGTTTCGTTGCGTTCGTGTTTAAATGTCCGCGAACGTAGAACGTAAATTCGTAATCAAACCGCGCGTTTGTCGTTTGTCATCTTTTTTTTTTATCGTTTTCATTTGTCGCGAGTAGCTTTTCTCCAGGACGGGAATATAAAACGGGAAGAAGAAAAGAGTTTGATAGACAAAGAATTGCGGTCATCGCGGCGACGTAATCAGGAAAACGAAGATGCGGAGCGCACACAGAGACAATATTTCTGACGTGTGTTTTCCATCGGGTAGAGCATGATGGGAAAAAAAAAGATGCTCGATCTTCTGCACGGTCGACTCAATTTTGCCGTTCGCGATTCACGAAGCAAGAGAAAAGCGTAGCTGCATACGGAAAGGCCACACACAGCCGTTCGGTTTATTCCCGCGATTCGTTCCGATAAACTCTGACTATGGATGAGAATTTTACTCTCTTTTTCTCTTGCGCGCGCGCGCGAGCTGTGCACTGTTGCAAGAAGCATCATTTTCATGTTGCACGCAACGCGCAACGTTCTCGCCAGTTCGCGCAAAATAAAGGCAATCACTTAATAACCTTCGCTGATTAATAGATCAGATAATGACGCGGCGGTGATGGATAAAGTTTGATTAACTCGCATTCAATCGGAGAGATTATCCTATACGTGTTCACAGCTTGATGAACGCGCACGTTTTATAATTTTCGATAATTTTATCACCGCAATAGCAAAATTATAACATGACAATATATAATATTGTATTGCTTAAAATTCAAAATTTTATTTCCAACTGGTATTCTAGTTTTTTTTCCCCCCTCAAAATATTTTGTTATTTCTCTCGTATCTGATTTTTATGAGATAAAAGTTCAGCCGCGTTGTTTTTTTCCTTCTTCGATGAAAACTCGGAGTCACTTTTTTAGTCGGCGCAAACATTGAGACGAAATGTCGCGAGTTTTGCAATCGAAAGTTTACTTTAGATCGGCTCTCTCTCTCTCTCTCTCTCTCTCGTTTTTTACGCACGAAACAACAACGTGTGTCGCGCACGCGGAAAATTACTTCCGCCACCGGGAATCGTTCTGATTCGGTTCTTTCTGGGTCACAATCAGTTTCCTGTCTGTACGTGGCATCGCTTACGTATTCAGTGTCTAACATATAAGCGCTCCGAACCTCGTGCATTGTACATGTATGTCGGTCGCGTGTGTTCTCGCGGCTATCCGCATTCTCGGGGATTCCCCCGCGAATTCTCCTCTTCCGTATGTGTTTCGTTACGGGAGGGGATTATAGCGTCTGTCAGATACACTAAATTACTTCTCCGCGAAACTCGTGTGCGCGCGCGCGCGCGCGTGTGTGTGTGTGTTTTCTAAAGTATATAAGCCTTATTTCGCCCGTGAACTTCTCCGGCGCGATCCGGATCCGTAATCGAATGTCGTCGACGATTGCTTGGAAATACGCGAGCGATCACACACATCTGTTCATAAATCACTCTTGCGGACGTTTACGTCTATATTTTTTATCGTTTGTCTCATTGACGATTAAAGAGGTGTTGCGCTTGCGTGGTCTCTTATTAGAGAGTATCAATTTTTGATATAAATAAGTTTTTATATCCTCTTCTCGTTTCACATCTGAACGGACAACGGATGATAAAAATCTGACAATGGCGACATTTCACAAACGTTGCGCAAATCGCATTACGACGTGAATACTCAATCAATCTGCGCGGAACAGATCGATGATCGGGAGGGAAGTAAATCGTTGCGAACACGCGGAGAAAACGCGCGCTTTTCTCGCCGTAAACTTCAGACCCCTATTAAACATTAATTGAGCACGTAATCCGCTCCGGCGAGGGAAAAAGGCGAATTACATCGGACGGCTATGTAAATCAGTTCGTATATAGTCGCAATCGTCGATTTTCAGAAGGGAGAACGCGCGCATGGAGAATCGGTCGGATATTATCAGGGATTTAGCGGGACTAGACTGTCCGCCGCCGCAGGGATACATCCTCCCCGTTGTACGGTCGACTTATTGCGGGAAAAGACGCGCGCGAGGTTTAACGCGCGTTTATTTACAGTTAATGGAAGTCTAATTAACTCGGATTATTCGAGCTTCCTTTGTGAAAGACGCTCGCGCGCGCGTTACACGCCGTTTATCAAAGATAAGACGAACGTCAGGGAATTCCATCCCGTTTCATCCCGGCATTCCCATTTGTAAATCCTTCTTCTTCGCGAAGTTTTATTCGCACGCGAGTGTCATTCGCGCCGAGATGTGTAACGACAAATTATCTTGTCGCTCCGCGATGGCACTTCCGCTGAAAATAATCCCCCTGTCCGTGTCTGGTTCTTAATGCGCCGTCGTTCAAGAAAATAGCAATGACTGTCAAAAGAAGAAGTTTCCCCGGTGCTCTCTCTTTCTCCCTCTCTCTCTCTCTCTCTCTTTCTCTCTCTCTATATATATACATATATATATATATATATATATATATATATATATTTCTGGTGAGTCGCGGACTTTTATTTACGCTTACGATTTCCACCGTAAAGAGAAGCATTGATTTAATATTAATTCCGCTGCGCGCTGAATCGCGAGCCGAACGTCTGCGCGTGCTTGTTTAATTTTTTTTTTTTTTTTTTTCATAAAGAAAACTATCTTATAACGTTCCAAAGTTTACAAAGTGAATGCGCGAAAAAAAAAAGAAACGAAAAAGGTAATGACACGTGCAGCACATATATTTGAGCAACGAACTACTGAAAATATAACTTTTACACACATACAATTTTTTGCACGTTCGTTTCGTTTTTACACACTTGCGTTCAAAAAATTATTATCGCAAAAATTTCTGCTAGTTTAAACGAGAAAAAAAAAGAAATTACTACTTGTTATTGATGTAGATAATAATTTTAATGAATAAAAGCGCGAGGGGGAAAAAAAAGTAGCAACATTTAGTAGATGTTTCTTTTAATGTGAACGCTATTTTCCACAATGCTTTCTACCTTTATCTGACATTATGTTTTTGCGCTTGCAACAACATTTCTGTGTTTCTTTTTATGACACTCGCTTTTATTTACCTTCCCTTCGCGCAACATATCGTGTAACAAATTTAAAGAACAGAACCTTTTTGGTTCGTACGTTATAAATCGTATCGTTATAAAATTTCTGTTTTTCCGGGCCGAATGCTTTCGAGAACTTCACAATCAGATAAATAGATCTTGTGTTGTGTGAGCTTGTTTTTTTTTCTTTCTTTTGTATTTCGCGAAAGTAAAGAGTTTGTCCGAGAACAGAGATTTTTACGGTAAAAGAGCGTATAGAAGTTATTGACTCGTTTCGCACGCGCGCGCGGCAACCGGCGGATTCTCGTGAAAAAGATGAAATTACATTTCTTCGTGCTTTAAGCTTCTTAAGACGGGAGGATGGGGAAAAGGGGAAAATTTCAAAGAGACATTCGCGAGAAAACGTTTTAAATCTTGTACTTTGTTTCGCGCGCATGGCTGTCCCCGCAAAGATCATTAAAGAATTAAGGCCATCCGGATAATGACGGGATTTATTTTTCTCGCTTACCGCAACACAGTTGCGCGCTGCTCTTAATATAACAGAGTGTTTATACAAAATACTTTTTAATCTTGCAAAATTACTTTATTATCGGATTACTCTAAACAAAGTTTCAACATTAATAAAACTTTTATTTGTTGCAAGAGAACGGGAAATAAGAGTGCGCAGATGTTGTTGCGTTGTGTACAACATCATGTACTTGCGTTTTCCGGTTGCAACTTAATTTAACTCGACACAACATTATCCACTAACAAAACTGTTTCGATAAGACGTGCAACAACTGTAACATCAATTTATCTTGGAAATGAATCACATGTATCGGATACGGAGAAAGTTTTCACCTACAATGCGCGGAAATCGCTCTTCTTGGAAACAAAGTTAACAACCGTGAGCAACTTAAATGTCTCGCGCGCGGTTAGCCGCTTAACCCTCATCCCTTAACGCGAAAGTTAGCTGCGTGCACGCGAAGTTCGAAGAGCCTTCTCGTCGATAAGCGCCATCCGCTTGAATGCAGTTCGTGCAACAACTTTGCGCCGCGCAAGCACGTCGTAAATATGCCTCTTACATACGATCGGTGCGGCGAGTCGTGCAATTTTTTTTCTTCCGCGAAGAAGAGAGAGAGAAAGGATCTGTCCTTCCGACGCAAGACGTCCATTTTGTCTTGTAATTCTCATTAAACTTTCCGCGAGTGAATGAGCGATTTCAGCGTCGTAAAAAGATCGGAAGTTTTGGCACCGAGAGCTGAGCTTCGAAAAAAAAAAAAAAAAAAGGAGAATTATTTTATGTAGCATTACGTAGATTTTTTGATCGTGTTTTTATACAAAGCAAAGTATAAAGAGATAAAAATAAACAAAAGAGTGAAATCAGTTGATTACGCGCAAAAGTACAAATAAACGAAACTAAAAAAGAAAGCGAAAACAGACTAAGCGAAGGAGATGAAAGTGCCGTCAAAGATATTGAAGAAGGAGAAGTGGAATTTGTTGGTGACAGCGCCGGGTGGAAGTAGAAGGTGAGCAAAAGTGTGTCGGCACGGCCAATCTAACTTCCGCCGTCGTGGCGAGACTGTATCGTCGTTTGCAAGGTTGGTGCGCGATAAATAATCCCTCACACGGCTTCTCTTCCGGCCTTAACCCATCAGCGGCAGCTGAGAAGAATGACCCTTCGATCTGTAAGACGACGAAGTAACTTAACTCCGTAAGCTAGCGCGCCCGCGCGCGCGAGAGAAGGATTTCGGTTTTCGTCCGACCTAACGGCGATATATCCACTTCGGAAAACGTAAAGCGTGTGACGCGCTCTCGCGCTTCGAACATGACGGTTATCGGATAAGCGAAATCCTTTTTGTCGCTCGAAACTCGCTGCATCCTGGAAAGCTTCTCTTCGGATAGGTACACAAGCGATCCAGTTAGCGCCGTCTCCGGGGAGAAATTTTCTACAATATTTACAGGTTGTGCAAAAGAGAGAAAGAGAGGGAGAAAAAGAGATGGAGAGAGAGAGAGAGAGAGAGAGAAAGAGAAGCGGTCGTTGCGAGAAACTGGTTAACGCAATTGTGAAGCTAAGTGGATGGCACGTCGCAAAAATTCAAAGCGGTAGACGTTACCGGGCGCGATTTTATTAACGCGACATGTAAATCCGCAGCGATTCACATTCATCGGCGTGTAAATTATCCGTGTGTCGCGGTGTGCGTTTTGCGAGTCTTTTTACGCGCGAACGAAAAACGTTTTCGCTCGTTAATTTTATAAAGACTCGAAACGAAGAGACAGTTTTGACATATTACATGAGTAAGACGACAAGCTGAAAAATTTACTTTATACGAAAAAGCAATACGTTGCTTTCGGAGACAAGAGACACGGGTCGGAGACATGCGCGCAGGCAACGTCGGAAATTGCAATCACGCTGAAACGCGTACACGGCGCGTTCAATACGCGAGACATTAACGACGTACCTACCTCCTAAATTTTGTGCGTGGCATAGCTTATTCCGTTGAATAGGATTTCAATGAGATTTACTGTCATCTGCCGGATATCGTTGACGGGCGATGTGCGATTGGAGCAAATACCTTAATTTCCGAGGTACAAACGCGATACGAGAGCGAATCATCGCCGCATGTATTCGGAATCGCGCGTTGTTATTGTATATTTACGCGCGGAATGTAACCCAAGCTTCCAATACCGAGAGCACTTCGCTTTTACAATGCCGTTCAAGTTGTCTTGTTATAACGTGATTTCGATGTACAATACGAGCACGTATCCAATATATGACACACGATAGATATCCCACTTGTGATATAAAAAGTCGCCAATAATTTTCGATAAAAGTATTCACGATCTATTTGATTTCAATTTCCAGGTCTTATTGCATTTTAATTTTGTTATAATTATTAATTTTATTTGAATTATTAGAAGCAAAAATTCACATACGTTTTTTATTATTATTTACTCTTTGATCGGATGCAAAAGTAAAGTTTTCCCACATAATTAAGAATTTATGAAATTCGCTGATAGTTTTCGATAAAAAAGTATTGCCAATCTATCTTTGATTTTGATTTTTAAGTTTTATTGCATTTCTATTTAATTTATTTTTTAATTTTATTTTATTCTATAAATTATTCAAACAGTAAGTGAAAAAAATTTCACATATGTTTGCAATTAATTACTCTCAGATACCGAAAAGCAAACGTTTTTCCATGATTATTTATGTGAAAAGATTCGAAAAGAGCTGATGATGCAACCGTTGTCAACTTTTTCTGGGGTCTGCCCAGAAGGATAGAGAAGGCGTAGGTGTACGCGTCAAAGTGTGCCTTCTCTATTTTTCCGCAGATCCCGAAACGTATTGGTCTCGGAGAGATACGCCGTGCTCTTGTTTTATCGCGAACAAGAGTTCGATAAGACAGACGGCACACACACACACACACACACTCGGTTTCGAGAACGACGGGGAGAGACTCTCGATAACAATACGCCATGTCGATGACTCGGTTACGAATTATGGATCCTAAAAGTGCGATGCTGTACTTGGCGTTCCTCCAGACCGGCTTCCATCACACTCGCTAAATTTTTTAGTCCTTCTTTTGCGCGGCCGCCGTGGTTCACGCAACGCCTCGCGAAAAATCAATATTCTCGAGATAAAGTATGAGCGTGATTCCGCAGCGCCACGTGCCCCCGTCATACACGTCCGTAGACAGTAAATTCCGCAGTAGCGCTCACTCATCGACGGGAAACAAGAGAAAAATATCTGTTTGCTTGTTAGCAACGACGGATGAAAATAATTCACCAAGTCGTTCGCAAAAAAAAATTCACCAATATTCTCTCGTTCGCGGTAAGAAAGAAAGAAGATAATATTTCGAACGTTATAATTCTCGGGAACGAAGTTGTGTAGATTTTTTAGCTTGAGAAACACTGTTTCCGCGGAATGCGCGCCGACTTGGCAAAACGAAAAATTCTCCTACACTCAAACTAGTTTACGACCTCCATTGCCGATATTGCGGCAAGATTGTGCCAAAGATGGCACGAAATGTTAACCAAAGCGGATATTGAAAACGCGACGTTTTCAAGATCAATTCCACGTAATAACACATTTACGTTTCACACGTAAAAATATAAAAGATATATATATAGTATTTCCGAATTATTTAGATGATTAATCATCTATCACAGACGGCAATTAAAATTTTTTACTAAAATAACAAAAGTTTAACGGGACTCATGACGACTCTCATCTCGATAAAATTACTTTTGTTATTATAGTGAAATGAATAGAGTGAATTTTCTTGCATCCTCAAGCTTATGAAATTTCACTAACGAACGATTTGTTGGTGTAACTAACAAATTTCAACAAAAAAAAAACGATATCGCTTATTGCAATCTAAAGAGTAAACGTAACGAGACGCTCCGAGTCGGTTAATTGGCGATTTGATTTTCTGAAGGAGCGCAATATAAGACAGACTCACGAGATATAGTGAATCTTCGCGACGGCGGTTTCAGAGAGGAGAGAAGACCTTTTCGGAGATCACGCTCGCGGAAGTAAAAGAGCGCGCGCGTTCGATATTGCAGGGGGGGGGAGGGGAACACTTTGCACGTAATACCATTACCCTGGGTTCAAACTGCATTCAGACGCAACGGAACGGCGACGAATGCGAACATAGAGAGGCGATAATCGACCGAAAGACCGCGTGGTTGCTTTTTGATTGCCGCCGAGCGAGAGCGCGTGCGGCAGATAACAATAACAATACAATCGTAAGAATACCCGATAGCTAATTAGAATCCGGAGTTTTATAGCGGAGCTCATTTTAATAATAACGAACGCGGATACCGGATGCTAATTGAAAAGAGAGTCGCGGATTCATGAGAAATTGAAAACAGCCGCGCGCGCGCGCGCGCGCTGTTTTATAAATGAACGATGAACTTTATCCGACAGGAAAAGAAGATGTACACAGAAAAAAGCACGAAAAACATTAATAGTGCGCTGTGGGAGAGAAAGCTTTTATTGTTTACGGTATTATATTATGCAGACGTTGCTTATGCAGTCGATCAAACAAGTTTTACGAGCGAGCCTTTAGTTTTGGCTTGAACAGAAGAATTATATAAATTAACTTGACAACTTTTTACTACGTATTTATTCTGTGTCTTTGGCAAATTTGATTATTCTGTTCTTGAACGAACGAGAAGCAGTGACGGGAGAATATCGCGAACGCAATGAGGAGGGGATATCATAAATCGTGTACACCCCCGGTATCTCAATTATTTATTCTTGCTTGATTGAACGATTTTATTTGAAGATAAACCGCGGGAATTCAACATGACGTCGTGTAAGAACGTTATTGGAAAATCGAATGGTATATTCTTTTGAAGCACGAGAACTCTCGGTCGCGCAACTCGCGTTCGCATTAATAGCAATTCGTATCGAGAAATCGCGCTCTGTGTTGCGCGGAGATATATTAGAAAATTTTACGAGCTCGAACTAGAAATACCATAGGATCGCAATATATTTATTGTGTCCCATTATTGCCGCTATTCGCGCGACGACATGTGATGGGGGCCGACACAGTTCTCGCTTTTTGTACAAACCGTGTGTCACAGAGTAATTTCGACATTGTTCATGGCGGTCATTTTATTCCGGTTTTATTCCGTTTTGTACGTCAAACGCTCCTTGTCATTCCGCGCAATTCGTTTAAAACGTCGTCGTGTTTTTCCGTAACGTTCGTGATCTCGCGTCTTTCAAAACAGACATCTATTTTGATTGTTTTTGTATCAACTGAAATCTTACCGAAATAATTGTTGTTTTCGCGCGCCTTTCCCCTCGCTTGATAAAGGTCGCGCGACCTTTAGCACATCGCTCGTATCCCCAGATCGCGGCTCGAAATCTCTTCCATCACAATGATGCTCGAGTATACAAAAAGCAGTTATAATAGGGACGGAGGGTGGGAAATTTCGAGCCACGGGTTCTGACGTTACTTGCCGCGTAGTTGAGTGCGAGACGGCGAGAGAGACGGAGCTGTGAGACAACTTGTGGCGAGTTTTGGCTGTGTACAATTTGTGCGAACGTCGGTCCGATAATTCAGAGAGCGTGGTTCTGAAGGCGCGTGTTTTTCATAACGAAAAGTTTGAACGTTTGTTGTGAGAAATGTGGGATATTTTTTTAATTTAATCGACGCCGGAGGTATATTAAAAGTTACGTAAAGTTTAATTTGTAGTAATTATTATAATTAGATATATGCGCGAGTGTTGAATAATCAAATGTGCAAAAGCTGATAATAATTCAGAAAACTCAGTCTCGACACTCTGTTGTAAAATATCCGCCTGCGTTTTATATCGCGATCTTTCCGCGAAGGTTTCTATCGCATTTGTAGTTTCCGACGACGGGTTCTCTTGTCGACGGAGCCGCGCATTTCATCGAACGCATAATAAATGGAAAGGCCGCGTTCTTTAACGCGACAGTGAGCTAAACGTCGAACCGTAAATCGTTTCCGTACTCTATATAGGAAAAGCGTATCCTGTGCCGTCAAAAGGCTCTCGCTCATAAATCACGCCGTGCACACTTGTGAGCTGAAATCGGGGAGAGGAGTAAGGAAAAATCGTCCGATTCTCCGTTGTGCGTTTTCTGATATCGATCGCGTAAAAAAAAAAAAAAAAAAACAGCACTTGGAAGGCAGTGCGTGCATTCGTCGAAATTTATGACGCGTCTTTTCATCAATTAAAACTTGATTCGAACGACGATTCTGGAAATCGCGTTTATAATCGCATTAAAAATATACAATAAATATTATGTTATTTTTTTCACAGATACACTATATATAAGTTTTGAAGTATAAAATTAAGAAGAAAATTTAGCAGAAAAGCTTTTTTTTTTCTAAAATTGCATTTAATTTACGAATAACCGTTTTGCGCGCAGTAATTTTTGGCCAGAATCCAGCGATTGTTCGCGGTCAAGTTTAAATAAATGAAGTTACGTCGCGACGCCTTCGGCTCGATAACGTCCGACCGGCCAGACCGATCAAATTTAATGTTGATAAAGAAGATTTATAAATATGGAATCGGCGCGTTGGTTTTTATTTTTCCGGAAATACGAAATCCAATTCTCGATAAGACCGGCTTACGTAGAAACTGCCCGTTCTCTCGCTTTCCCTTCTCGGACTATTTCTCATATCGCGATCGCCCGTGTACCGCCGTATCTCTCGCTGGCGCAGCTAGCGAGACCATCATTCCGGAGCGAGCGACGATGGCTTGATTTTTTTTTTTTTTTCCCTGTTCTCCCTTTCGAGGATGCGCGGAATTTCGAGCGATTTGCATATTTGACGCGTGCCGGCTTCGTTATGAAATTATGAGACTGTGAAAAAATTACGTTCGAAGTTGCGAAAGAAAATTTTAGTTTCCAATCTAATTTTGCGAAACTCGACGAGAACATGATCAAATACACAATATTACGATAAGTTGCGCAAATTGAAATTATTTTGCAATTAGGAAATAACACGTTTGTTTGCGTGACGTTATGTTAATCGCTCGCGCAATTTCGATTTTGCGCAGGATCTAATGACGAAGAACAAGCAGCGATATCGATGGCGTTTGCTGGCGGGCTGCGTCGTCGTCATAATCGTCCTGGCTCTGGTGATCACGGCGGCGATTCTGCTGGATTCGGCCGGCACCAGAACGCGAACCACACGCGGCATCACCCTGAAGGAATGGCTGTCCGGTTCGTTGTCTTCCAAGAGCTTCAACGGCACGTGGATCAGCGGTAAGTGCTTTGCAAATCTTTGTTTCTCCGCGCGTTTATGGTTTTTACGAAATTCCGCGAGAAAATTTCGCTCGCGCGAATTCCATCATCCGTCCGATTTGGGAAATGAGATTTTTTTTTTTTTCGGCACTGTCCCACTAATTAATTCGGGTATTCAAAGTACGTTTCACGAATGCGTTTTTGGACGGACACGTCGGGATGTACATACAAGGAAAATTTTAATGGACGTCGCGCTCTTTCTTCATTTCCTGCATGAAATGAAGTACACATCGAAAAATGCAGATTAAACGCCAGAATATGAGAAGCGAAATTGCAAATACGAAAACTTATAGAAATGAGAGAGAACGCGCCCGCGCGCGTTTTACTTTTACTTTCAAAATTCCTGTTAATACTTTATTACAAGGTTCAACTACACAATCGTTTGTTTTTAATCAGCGGTGATAACAATTCCGCAGCAGACGTGCACGGAAACGCACGGGGGGAAACCCCGTAAAATTAAACGAAAGTTTCGAACGTAAAACACCGTTTGTTTGATACGTATTCGTTATTATGTGTTGCGTTCGCATCGCGCGCAAGTTTTCCTCGACCGTGTCGCTTAATGCGCGCGATTTTCGCCGCGCAATGGAATTACGATGCGTCATAAATCTCGCGCGAGAGACAAAAGTCGTCCGGGTCTTTTCTCCGTGATCTCCCGTCAAATTATATCGCGGAACGTATGTCAGTCAGCGTCGGTTTTTCTCCCTCTCGCGATCCTCTTTCCCGCGTGCATTTTTGCGCGCGCGAACCATATTATATACAACATCAATGGAGGATAATATACGATTCGTGCGCGACCGCACAAAAGCGCGTACATACGCACACATACATACACATACGCGTATATATATTTATATCATCGTTTCACGCGCGTGAATAGTGCGGCGTCGCACCGCAATCGTTGAGGTATGAAGTTCAAACTAATTTTATATGTGAGGTGTTGGCGTTGGCTATATTCTACTTCGTTCGCGGATCCATTTGTCTTTGTTACGCTACGACCGCCGGTGCTGCACCACTGTCGGCCTATAAATCCTTTCGTCAGGCCGTGAAACAAAAGACGGGTTTTAATGGATTTACGCGAGCGCGTCCAGTATCTTCCCGCTATCGCTTAATTCTTTTTGCTCGAAAACATCACGCTAGGTCGAGCTGCGTAAACGCAATTCCCCCTTTTGGTGGACGCGCGCACACAAATAATTTCACACACAGCGCGAAAATCCTTTATGAGAATTTTCCGGCGCGGATATAACGAAATTAAACGTACGAGATTGTCGCGCGGTTTTTTTTACTCAAATTCGCGTGAAAATGGGAATTATCGGGGGGGAGGAGGGATGCGATTCACAAAACTATTCGTTTACACGGAAAACAATTTTTGTTGGAAGTTTTGCAAAGAGATTTAGTTACTGTGTGTGACTCACAAGAAAAAATTTGTGCTATTATATGACGGAAAAAACTTGCTATAAGCCTGTTGAATTTTTCGCTTCACTAACAAAATATTTTGTTGGCAAATCTAAAAATTCAATAGGTTTGTAGCAAATTGTTCTGATCATATAATAGCAAAATTTGTTTTTTTTCATGTAGTAAAAATACTATTGAGATTCTTGACGTGTGAAAATTTATCATCTCGATATATTATTAATCGATATAGCTGAGATATTTTTTTGTTTGTTCACGCCAGCTTTTTATATAAAAGTTTATATAAAAGTTATTACTATAAAAGTTTATTAATATCTTAAAAGTTCATTTAAATACATTAGTAATAAAATAGTTTGTGAACAAAATTGTTACGTGAATAGTTCCGAATTTCAGCAAACCCGTTATTGACTGTGCACAAAATATTGCATTATCTTTATTTTATCCTTCATACACAATATTTCTTTATGTAGCATGTTACATCACATTTTGTTCAATAACATTGTTCATGATTTTTGGTTAGGTTTGTTTGCTCCAAAGCAAAGCATCGACCTGATTTAAATTTGTTTAACGAACGTACGAGAGAAATATGCAAAAATCCTCGTTTGCAATTACAATTACACGCGTATTCGGAGTTTTTAATGGAATGCTTAACAATCATTTTGTAATGAGGACTAAATATTCCGCTAATAACTGCTGCGTTTTATCCGAATCACTTTTTTGCGATATGAAAAATACAAAGACAAATTTTTAATTACTTTTGCATTTTAAAACACATTTGTAAGAATATTTTAAAACGTGTGTGTTCTGTTTCGAAAATCAAAAGTGATTTTAGTTAAAATATTTTAAAATTAACTTTTTTTTTTATATAGAAATAAATGCAGCATTTTTAAACATGTCAATGTGCATTGATGAGTGCACATTGATCGAAGGTCGCTCAAATTTATAAAAGAAAAATCGTAAATAAATTGGTAATAAAATAACGTTTGACAAAAATTATAACGTCGACAAAAAAATTTGCGTTTTTTTAAATTTAATAAATAAAATTTAACCTATATTTTGAATATTTTCTTTTAAGAAAGTTTTTTTAAATTTAGACTATTGTGTTAGAGGGAAAGTCGCATTTCTTTTCCGTAAATAACCGCGAACTTGGAACAATACGACTTATTGTCGTATCTAAATAGAGATCAATATTACGTCGCACAATTTTCAGCACAGTTTCACTAACGATGATAAACTTTTGCGCATCCGCGTAGTTTATGATGAGAGTGAGTGTGATTACGAGAGAAGTAGGAAAATATATCTTTTGCGCGAAAACACTTCAAATGCGTCTTCGTAACGATCTATATAATTACGACGCGAACAGCGCGTGTAGAAAATAACTCTCGTCCGAAAGCTCGATGTTCTCTCCGCGCGCAACTCCGCTCCTCGTACAGCTCGTGGCAATGGAGAGAGCGCCTCTTAAAAATTAACGAGATCGAGTCCATTTGGGGACCAAGAAATCAGAGAAACTCACGTACAGTAAATTGTATTAATGGCCTTTGCTGTGACTTCCTTTACCGTCTCTAAATTGCGTATTCCCGTCTCATTATATTTTGTGTGTCTCTCTTATTCTTAATAATTCTTGCTCTCTCATTTTGCAACGGCACAGAAACGAAGTGCACACGTGTCAATTAATTGATATTTTTAACGGAACAGAAGTGATATTATTCTGGTTTAAACAGATTTTTACAAAAGTCTTTTTTTTTCTCTTCCGCGTGTGTAGATATGCGCGCTGTTTCGATTAGAATTTAAAGTTTTGAGATTGGAAATTTTCAGATGGCGCGTAACACGTTGTTTTTCACAATATTTGAAACAAAATATTCCGCCCGCCCGTCATATCTTTGCCGTACCGAATAACACGCACGGGGGTTGATAAAAATTTACGCTTACCGTCGAAGTGCGGGTTCGTGTTACAGCATGACGTATAATAAAAATATTTGATAGATGCATTTTCTGGCAGAGACAAAATCTCCGGGATCATTCGTATCCATAGCACAAATTAACTGAAATACGAATAATAAATATTTCTCTGTCCGCGTTGGGAGGAAAAAAAAAAAAGAATAACGAACGAAACGAGTGAAATAAAATCAAAAAATTATGTGCCAAATACCGTGTATTTTCCAAAACTCAAAAACGATCTATCAACATATCTTTATCGCATACAAATAGAAAATATATACAATTATAAACAATTGCGTGATTAGAAAGTCCAGTCTTTTTGTAAGTCTTCTGCCAGACAAAATGTACAAACGTAAGCGATATTTGAAGATATCAGGCATTGGGAATTAATCCCGACAGAATCGAAAAGGGAGGCTGACGTTGTTAGGCGTCCGATTGGCGGTTTTGCGGCCGGAAGAGAGCGAGAAAAGCGTGCTCTACGATGGTAATCATGATGGTTGATGAGAATTTGACGCTATATATGTACGCGGAACCGCAGCCACTATCTACTCCGCGCCAAATTGAGGTAACTCAGGGACGCGGTTAGTTACCATACGCGTTCGTCCATAAACCTAGCCCGGGTAGGTTTGAACGTGGAGGAGTGCGCGTCCCTCTCGATTAAATCGGTCGGATCTTTTTCCGCTGTGTGATTGCGCGCGTAATCCCTGCGGGCAAACGATACTCTTATACGGAAACTGCGAATTGCAGCTCTCCGCAGAAATACGTCGCGACGAGAAAAATATTCCGACGATAAAACTCGAAATTTTGCGCGGGCGTGTGCATAGCGATAACGATCTTTCATGTAGATAATTATTGCAATACGGACAGATGATTTAATTATTTATTTATTAGGGAGAAAGAGAGGTATGAAAGATATGTTATATATATATAGTGCATACGCGCGTGGATTGTCAAATAACGGTAATTAGGTGCCGCACGAGTTTAATCAGTAATTATTAATTAATTGAGGTATTATTTATTAAATTAACACGTATTTTATTGTCCAAACGTATGTTCGATTTTAGAATAGATACGAATATAATAAGATGTCTCATTCTTTTATATATTTTGAGTTTTTGATTGTCATGTTTTTTCTGTAAAATTATTTAAAATTTGTTTTTTGTATCTGCTAATTTATTTAAGAGACATTTATATATTACGTTTACTTTCTCTCTCTCTCTCTCTCTCTCTCTCTCTCTCTCTCTCTCTCTCTCTCTGTCTCTCTGTCTCTCTTCTGCAAAATACATATGATCGAGATAAGCATTTTATCGCATCATCAATAATTCGCTGAAACGCGATGAAAAATAAAGCCTGCGCACGAAATACGATGCTGTTCGCGTTTAATTTCAAAACGGCATGAACGGTGTTAAGTAGCAAATATGCAGTTGTTTAATTTCAATTGGAATCGTCAATAAAGTATACAATAATCATTTATGTTTGTCACGATGAGAACATTAAATTAAATCCGACCGCGGTACGGTTCGAATTGTACTTCGGGATGTTTGAAATAATTCCTTCACGATACCCGCGCGCGGTATCACGTTACATTATATTTAACATTACCGAACGCGGAATGTCACTTGCGCAATTCCTGTTGTAGCGTTTGTAACAAGACCTTGTGTGACTGCAATAAAATTGCAACCTTGTGCACTAGCAGTAGCTATTTCATGTTTCTGTAAACGGAAATTACTCGCGATGCATATTACGTATACATATATTTGCCCTCGTATCGGATTACGTGAATATGAGTTATTGTTGGTTGCGTCGGTGAAATAATTAATTAGGTTGTCATTAGAGAACTTCTTTTCATTTCTATTCGCGTATATCAGATATAATAATTGGTTTTTGATATTAAATTTAATTGGTTTTTAATTGTAAATGTGATACTGCGTGATGCGAGTTTTTAATATTGTATAGCGCTCACGTTATTACGAATATAGATATTTGAAGTGAAGTTAGTGATATGGTCATTTGTACAAGAATATTGTATTATTTTATATATTTTTCGCTTTTATTATTAATTTTGCATTTTTCAATTATAAAACGGTATTTGTTACAATCGAAATTTCATGATATACGCGTGAAAAAAAAAGAGAATATATATTCTCGTTGTCTCATTTGTTATCTTATTAGAGCATTTGGATAATCCATTTTGTCTCCGGTCTCTCGGTCTCTCTGGTCTATCTCTCGGTCTCTCTGATCTGTCTATCGGCCTCTCTGATCTGTCTATCGGCCTCTCTGATCTGTTTCTCAAACCTTTTTGATTTGTCTATCAACCTCTCTGATCGGTCTATCGGCTCTCTGATGTGTTTCTCAATCTTTTTAAACTGTCTATCGGCATCTCTGATCTGTTTATTGATCTCTCTGATTTGTTTCTGAAACCTTTTTGATCTGTCTATTGGGTTCTCTGATCTGTCTCTCGGCCTCTGTTTTATCTCTCAAGTTTTTTGATCTGTCTCTCGGTGTCTCTGATCGGTCTGTCGGCTTCTCTGATCGGTCTGTCGGTCTCTTTGATCGGTCTATCGGCCTCTCTGAGACTGATTTTGGAACGCGTAGAGATTCTGCGATGTGAATAAGAACAATAGATTTGTAGCGTGATAAATTAACGAAGATGTGATAAATTAACGAAGATGAACAGAAATATGAAGGCACATAATTTCGATCTTCGGAAATAACATTCGGTATATCATTTGATTGATAGTTTATCGCATTGTCGCGATATACGAATCACCCCTTTTCCATCGGTGCGCGCGCATACCTCGTTTGAGTTTTGTTCGAATTCCGTTTTACATTGCGATAAAAATTTTACCCGCGTCTCTCTTTGAAAACTGCAATTATTGCTCTTTCCGTTCGTTTCTCGATTTAGTCGATATTGCGTCGACCTCGTTTTTTAAAACTTTCGCGAATCGTGTCACATTTATTTGTTTCCCGAAGATCTGCTGTGTCTGTTATTTGTTTACGTTCCGGTTACGTACTTTTTGCGAGAGAGGATAAAATTTTACATTTCTCTTGGAAAACGACAGATGTTAAAATAACGTTACCGAATAATTTCTCGGGAAACAAGAGGGGAAAGTGAAGTGAGACGTTGTTGGATTTCATCCTGTCATTTCCGGTAGTACGGGTAAGACGGGTAAGACATAAAACGCGTTACAAGGAGGGGGAGAGATTTTCGCGTGGGGAAGTTTTCGCTGAAGTGGCTGGTCGAAAAGGTCTCGTCACCTGTCTCCCTTTCGCGAAGTCGGAGCAAACATCTTCTCGACACGATTCCGAAAGATACATGACTTCGGCATAAAATATTCATGTTTAATTTAAACATGTCCTTATATATATATATATATATATATATATATATAAAGAAACACGCTTTCGCTGCGAGAAGGATTTTCTCTCTGTCTCTCGTTTCACGTCAGCCAGCAGACTCTGGCTCGAAGCAGATCTGATCGCGTTGCAAATGTTTTATATCAAACTATAGTGAGATATATATATCTTTCACATGCTCGTCGAAATTGAATGAACGACTACGTGAAATATGTATAAAATGAGCGCGTTTCGCGTGCCGTTCGCATTTTTTGTCAAATCGTCGCGCCGGAAAAAAAAAAATTGGAATGCGGTGTATTTAGCGTGCGATTATCAATTTTTAATATTTTGCGAGCAAACAATATATTTTGATAAACTGTAAATTCGTGCGAGAACAAATTGTGTCGATACACGCAAATGTTTTTGTTCGCGGAATAGCGAGGAAATAAGCGAAATGGTTGTCGTTGGAACTTTTATTGCTTATCTCGCACGATAACTTGCGATAACAGAGAAAGATGGGAGAATATTCGGGATTATAAATTTCTAAACCGCTTAACTCTTGCCGAACGGCATGAATACGTACGTGACGGTAAGAGATCATCGCACCTAGCGGAAAGACGTGACTCGCATACGTAGCGGCACACCTTACTTCGCACTTCGCGAGTTTCCGAATTATGACGAGACTCACGTGTACGCACAATCTATCTGGATTCTTGACTCGCGGGGAATACAGATCGGAATGTAAAATGAAATTCGGAAAATATGTTTCAAAGAAAAAAAAAAAAAAAAACGTTAATCCGCAGAAGCGAAAATTAAACGAGCGCAATTTTTGAGCGATGCAACGCTCACGATATATTTCTGTAGACTGCTGTGTCAAATCTTTCTCAAGAAAATTTGTATAAATTAGAACAGGTTTTCATTTCGATATATGAACCGCAACCTACTCTTAAAAGTCGATTGTTGTAGAGAAAATTCGAGATTACGTGTTATCGCGACAATTTAACTCCGATCGGAGATAATATCACGTGTTAAACGTACGCCGAAGTTAGCGGGAAGTGTATCACCTCACGAACGCGCGAGGAGGCTGTGAAATTACGTTTGACGCTGGCAATCAATGGTCTGCGCGTGTGTGTGTGTGTGTGTGTGTTCGCGAGAGAGGAAACTAGCGTCGAAGTAGCTGCGACGCACACGGTAATCGCAAGCGCGGTATCGCAAACTCGCAATTTGGCGACATATAATAGTAATACGAATCCTCTTCTGCTCCGACTGACAATTTCGCGCGCGTTTGCTAATTGCCATCTACGATGTGAAACTCCCCTCGATTTGGTCGCCATCTTTCGCGACCGAACATCTCGCCGATGAGCGATTAAGATTTCGCGCACGTGGCGATGATGGATCAGAAGCGTTTCCCGATTGATTGCGAAAAGATGAGCGAAATTTTTGTGTCGGCCGTAATTGATGAATGACATTCGGGCGATCATCTGTTACCGGCGTTTCTCAGAACGCGAATCTTTCGATGATAACTGAATTATTAACCGCGCGATTTTTATTATTCGCACGTTAGGAGAAATTACGGAGGGAGAGGAAGTATTTACAAATTGTGGCGATGTCGAGAGAAATAATGCGAGGTATTTGTAAAGGTTTAAAATACACGTGAAAGAAAGGATAGAAGAAGACCACGTGCTGGTAATTGATGAACTTTGAAAAGAAAGAGAACTCTTTGTTTGAGAGGGAGAGAGAGAGAGAGAGAGAGAAGGAGAAACAAAAGACCATTAACCCTTATTTAATAAATCGAGGGGGAAACTTGCTTTCCCCGTAACTTTGGAATTCGTAATACAGCCAATCAGCAATTCGAAAACCGCAAAGATCCAAAGAAGCGTGCTCGAGTTTGCCGCGCGAAGTGAGACGACGAACGGGGTAGGAGAATAATTATCGGGGTTCACCTCCGCTGCGGCAGCGACGAGAACATTATATTAGCGGAATTCTCTTGAAAAGTGCCGTTAATTAAGATGCAATACGAAGAAATGTGTGAGGGTTGAGTTTCGGAAGTGGTAATTGGTAACCAGGCCAGGCTCTCTTTTTCCCTTCGCTGCAAATGTCGGAGAAACTTGGTCGTATCGTGTTGGCGGCGCATAATGGCCGTTGATTAAATCTGTTTCTATTCCCGAGATAAAACTCGCGGATTAAAACGGTCAGCCGGCTGGCCGAAAGTTCTATCCTCTCTGTGTTACATCCCTCTGAGGTAACAATGTTGAAAAAAAAAAAAAAAAGAAAAAAAAAACATTTCTGCGGTTGCCAGAAATTAAACGAAGAGACAGTGTCTAGGCGTTAATAGCTTTTTAGCGTTAGAAACAAACGTAAATTTTTGGAGAATTGAAAATTTAGTAAAGCAATTTCTGGAGACGTGACGTCTCTCTTGTGCGAAATATGAAAAGAGACTCGGACGTTAAACAGAAATGTCAGTTCGACGATGTCATTCGACGAATGTCGTCACAAACCACGAATGAAATTCAGAAATTTAATTTTCTCGGCATTTCTTCCAATTACGTTGTAGTAATTGCTCTTTACAATTTATGCATAAACGAGTAATTATACACGCGATATTTACGATCAAACTGTTATTCAAAAATTGCATTAATATTGAAATTAGCTCCTTTGAACGGCAATTATTGAGCAGTTCTTGTGTACAGTATTACAATATTCAGCAGTAAATCTCTTACTTGAGTTCTTTAATTAGTTTTTAATTTTTCTAATTACCTGTAATATTCCATAATACCTTAATAATATTTTTGTGCATTTTTTGGTTTTTAAATCAAATAAAATATAAAATATATATAAATTAAATTTTCCGATATTTGGATGTACGAAAAAGTAATTAAGTTGCAGGAGTTTATAAAAATTATCGCGAATAATTTGATTTAATTATATTGTCATTATTATAATAAGATTTTTCGTTTCACACGCGCACATTTTTTACAATTACACTTTACATATTTGTGCAACGTTAATTTGTCAAAACCATTTGTTTTTCCGATGCCATTAGCGCAGATGAAGAATACGTTCTTTTGGCGGAATGCGTATCTGAATAATATCATAGCAAAATTCCACGAGTAAGGGGACAAAAGGCCAAAGAAGTGGAAAAAGGTACGGATGTAATAGAAATTCGATATGCGAGAAACCACAGACGCGACCGGTCAAAAGAACACAACGCGCAGGGGGAAAAGAAAGGAAAAGAGAAACGGTGAAGAGGCGGTCGAGAATCGATAAAGTAAATTAAAAGTAATTAAAGGCCAGCCGCAGTACGCGCGCGCTCGCTAAAAACGAAGCGGATTATTTTTTATCGGGCGCGAAGAGGAGGAGAAAGGAGGAGAGGGTGGATCGTGTTAGAAGGCTCTGACAAAAGAGCCGCGGAAAAAGAGGACTCGGACGAATGTTGTGCAATTAAACGGACGCGGTGTCGTTAGCCGTGCAACCTGCCCTGCCTTCGTGTTTCGCGTGATAATTCGATTGAAATAATTGGCGGGCGCGTTTTGTGGTCTCGCTCATTATTACATCGACAGGCGACTGTTCATCGCGTTTCGCATAAAATGGGGGAAAAGAGGGAGAAGGGATCTGTGCATTGGGACAGATCGCGAATTATTAATTCGCACCGACAGGAGGAACACATTATGTGTCGCGAGACTGACACGTTTGTACAAATAACGCGAATCGCTCGAGAACGCGGATCGTTCAATCTGATGTACTATGGATCGGTAAATCGATTATATACAAGCGCACGAACGCCGCACAAATAGGTCGCGTAATTTGCATAGATGCGTGTAAGTAATTATTAATTGCGCGACGCATGACGCGGCCGACGCGTTTATTATCGTTGGATTGCGATAATTTAACAGTATTATTTAACAACGATCAGTCTCGTTAATAGGTACTTATTACGAATTATTATAATTACTAAAAATATAATAATTGCTAAATGCAATGTCACAATGCTGTTTTATATATCTCTTTCTTTCTTTCTCTCTCTTTCTTCCTCTTGCTTTCTCTTTATCTCTCTGTGTATGCGGTAAACACTTGCCATTCTCTTTCATTCAATATTAACAATATACGTATACGTTTCGCGACAAAGTTTGAGCTAAAAGCGTGTCTTCATTCATTCTTAACTTCCGCAAAAATATTATTTCTCGTCTCTCTAACTGTTTCACTTCGTATCTCTGTGCTTTACTTTATTTGACTTCTGCTGAATGCAAACGCAAAACAAGTTTCTCATAACAAGTGTGAGAAGCACGAGCTGCGACGAAGTCGTTATATAAAATTGTCACTCAAGTTTTCAAAAGTCCTTTCTCCAGAACACATCGGCGTTATCAGTCAAACACGCAGTGACTCGCATAGAATCATTTATAATGGAAATGTGTTACAAAAAAAAAAAAAAACAAATTGTTTTTGTTTGTTCTCTTGGAATTTTCTATAAGAAATAAATTAGTTGTTTTTTTTTTTTTTAATTCAAATTTTTAAAGACACGTAGTTGAGTTGTTCTGACAAAAAGTAAATAAATTTCACGCGCGAGTTTTCGCTAAGTGTTTTTAAGTGGATTATTTAGGAGCTTCTTCTCTCCCTCTTTCAAACAAATTTCGAATGTATTTCCCAACTCCAGATCTCGCGCGCAGTTTTCAAATTAACAAAGTTATTCCCAATGGAGAGTCTCACTCTCTCGGAGACGAATGTTAGATTACGGTGTGATATACCACAAGTAGATTATTTGATGGCGGAAAAGCAAAGTCGTGTCGTGCGAGATGCTCATTAACGAGCAACGCTTTTCACTTCAGCTGCTTTTTCGTGCTTTCTGACTTATCAGCACGGAACAGCACGCTGAATTGTGTTGATTCGGTAAACTTCATATTTCGTTTTATTTCAAGTCCTCAACGTTTTTCTTTGTTTTTTTTTTTTAACAGTCGATTCGATTTTTCACACAAATAATCTCATTCAGTTGAATATTTAATTTCCATTTTGAGATTTTTTTGATATTTCGTTTCCGCTTATCGACAGACGTTTATTTATTCATCTTAATAAATAACGCGATAATGTTATTTGAGAAGAACGTAACTTCGCGAATCGCGCGTTTCGAAGTCATATTCGCGAAGCGAATAAGTTCGGAGTCCGAACTAACGGACAAAAAACAATACAAAGCAGTGAAACTTCGAGTACGGAGATATCCGATGCGCGTATCAGTCGGTTACTACTTTAAATGTAAATTCTATATCCATTTCGCTTGAATGAACGCGCGCGGGCACGTGTATATGTTCTTGGGTGTGAAGAAGCTCGCGCGAGTATAACAGGAAAATGTGTGTAGCAAATAGATCCGGTGGAAAAGACAAAGGATGCATGTGCAACTGCACATAGAAATGGATCCCGCATTTTCGGGGAGTTTAAAGTTCCGAAGTATTGATCGATCAGGGTGGAGATACCAGACATACAATTCCGGAAGACCGTGAATTATATCACTCGCGATCGCAATCTTAGCCGAGAGAAATACGTTCGGTGTACCTCATCGATAATTCCGTGACACGTTTCTTCTCACGACCGTCACGATAAAATTGAAAAACATATATATAATTTTTTTCTGCATTTATTTATATAATAAAATAAATGTGTTAAATTATTCTTGAGTTTTCCTTCAACGCAATTCGTTGAAAATGAAAAAGCATCGATATATTATTTCGTGGATGGCTCGCTACGTAACTGCTTGTGTTTCTACACCAAGGCTCGTAGCTACACATTTTCGACATAACTCGCGCGATTCGCCACGTCGAAGACAATAGACGACTATCGGGTACGACGACGCGCGGCGAATGGAATTCGTCCGTGATTTTCGTTGTTTCGACGATGTTGCTATACTACCGAGTGTAGCACCCGCGAGACGACTTTCTCGCATTTTGCAGCCACGCGATTCGTCCGGATAACCGGCCAAGTACTCGCCGTCACGGTTTCGCGAAACGGTCGTCCGGTCCGAGTCATTGTTATCTACCGGTAATAGGTCCCGCCGGGTTTGCTCTCGGCATATGTCAACCACTCATTGCTTCGGTATAGAGTTGCAGAAGTCCGGTTTTTTGGAAAAAGTCCATGCCACTGGTAAAAACCGATTTTTGCCGGTATTTTTTGGCAAAAACCGCCACAAATCAATGTTTTTTAATGTTGAATACTACATGCGAATTAGATACATATTGTTAATAAAATATAGTTAATAAAAGCAATCTGTTTAATTAAAGCAGAACATTTTCTATAAGAGTATATAAATATATAAATATATATTCTCTTGTTACGTATATATGTATTGTTTCTGAACAATTTTGACACAGCCGAAGTGCGAAGGTATATTAGATTAATCTGAAGGTGAAAAGTCATGTACCAGTTTGCAAAATTCGCAATAGTTATTAAGTGAGTAATTAATGCATTTGATTTGATAAGCGTGTGGTAAGCGATGGTCCGGACTTCGTAGGCGTATATGATTTTCAGTTGTGAAAATCAAGTGATCGCAAGAAGCTGTGTCACTTGCCGTTCATTTGTTTGCTCCACCTCTTGCTCTCGTCATCTCTTAGAAGTTAGCATGAAGTTAGTTTTTTTTTTATAATTTAAAATCATATACGTCTACTGAGTACGAACCATTACTTCTCACGTTATTAGGTCACGTGTATTAATGAATCATTCAATATCTATTGCGAATTTTGCAAAATGGTACAAGACTTTTTTGGTCAAATTAACCTAAGTTATGTGCACACTTCGACTGCGTCAACATTGTTCAGACACTTTATATAAACATACATATAAATGTTATTTTATATAATTAAATATATTTTAGGTTATATAATTATATAAATTTATATAAGTATTTATATAATTACAATTTTTATAAGTATATAATACTATAATTATATTTTTATAAGTATATAATTATATAATACTTTAGTTTATAGTACTAACTACATAATCATTTACACTAATCATTTTAATAGTGTTTGCCAGTTTATGCTATAAACTGAC
>QVNW01000767.1:0-45999 GCA_014825475.1 Pseudomyrmex flavicornis | reverse complement strand
CGACAGTGACACTCATCCGGTGGATGACACTCATTCGGCGGATACTTTTATGTACTTGGCGTCGAGACGCTACCGCGTCTCTTGATTACACAATTCGTACTTTTCTGAATAATCAATCTTACAATTGTCTCGTCTCATTGTATAAGATTGTTGCCGCGGGAAAACCGCGCGGTTTTGTGATGTGTACGAGTTTACAGCTCGTGCTCTCGCCGCGCCGTTTCTGGCAAGTTGCTGTGCGGCAGGTGTTAAAAATAACTTAATTAATACGCGCCCGGAGCAGATGCGATAATTGGGCGGGCCAGCAGAATGGCGTTCGAAGGTAGGAACTATGATTAACTCGGCGTCCAATTAGCTCGTATTAGGTGTACGAAACGATGCGTGTGAACGCGTGTGTGCGTGCGATATGTAACTACATAAGCCGATGCTAAAGTCTTCGGCTATCATTACCGCGGTATTATCGGGCGAATTGTTCACGGTCCTCGAATATCCCGATAATGGCGCCGGTTATTACGCTCGATAGGATGGGATATCGTTATCCGATTTCCTACGCTCGGCAAGCCGTCCTTTTAATAGTCCACTGTGGCCTCGTTATACCTTCTCTATCGCCATAAGTATTCTCATTTTCGCTAGCCTGCGGGCAATCAGACACAAAAACGTTACCGCAGATCACACGCGTGCGAGGTTTACAAAAACGATACGTTATAGCTCACGAGCAGCAGAGCAATGCCTGCGTATCTTTGACAAACTTATTATTATTTACAAACGTAATATAATTTTCGAGATATGGCTATAACTCGTCACAGATGTGCTGTTTCACATGTCTCGTACGCAGATCTTATTTATTAATAGAACATGTACATGATATTTAATTTCCGCTTTTCGCCGTTGCTTTCTAATATTCTATTCGACTTTTTTCGTTTATAATCGCTGAAAGGCGGAAAGGTAGTAATCAGTTGGTTATCAGCGATTTTCCCGTGGTTAAAATGTTGCTGCGTCCTATCGAGTAGTACGTAATTGTGCAATAAATTGTTGCTTAATTGAGCGCCGTGTCGTCGTTGATTTACATCGCGCTTTCACTTCTTTCATAAATCGCTCGACGTGCGTTTAGTATCAGTTGCAAGGAAAGGCATCGTTCGCATGAGATTTTCCGCGTCAAACAAGAAGTATGGAATCTCACAAAAATGATTAAACCGGATCGAAACTGTCTCGTTCGCCGTAGCGAAGCATCTGGAAGCATCTGTTTCTCGAATAACGCAGAAAACTTATTCGCTCACGCACGTTGCTTTTTGCGCTTCGAGATTGAGCGCGCATGCATCGATAAGTGTATTCTCAAGTCGCTGTCGTAACTCGCGCAAAAACAAAAGCGCCGCTTCGTTCAAAAGGCCAATTAGCCGCACTTGACTATCACCGATAGCGTGTTCTATAGCGACCATGGAGAATCGTCGCTCGCCAATCGTTATCGTTCCCGTGACCATAAAAATGACGAAAGCTTTCAATCCGGAGCGAGCGGAGTATTACTTCGTCATGCGCCGTCCGTGCAGCGCGTCCCGAGCCACGACATTGCAAACAACAACAGGCATTTCGCGATCGTCTGGTTCGTCGTCGTGCCGCAATCTCGCGTCGTTCATAAACAATACGCGAGAGGCGAATCTCCTTGAGATCGGCAATAAGTAATAGCCGTGACGGGTGAGGCCGAGCGAACCCAGTGAGCAACATTCTTAAAGAGGTCACGCCGTGTCACGGGAAGAAAGATTTCGCAACTCGTTCGCAGGAAGTATATACATGTATATATTATATATATATAGAAGCTACGTTATTCGCTGACTGAAGAAACTCGACTTTTTATTGTTTAAAAAAATCAAACTGAGAAATTGCGGCTTCGCACTGTGAGCGTAAATAACGGTATAAAAATGTTAAGTATTGTTTTGTATTTTTTTAACGTTATACTTATTTTATTTCTCGCGTGATTATATTATATTTAGTATTTCTTATATCGTGTGGAAGTTTTCGAAAATACCGTATAAATTGGAGATGGCTTGTCTTCGAAATCACATGTTTTGCGCGTCTCGCCTGAGGCGGCCCACGTCTCGTGAATGAAACAATCATTTTTCGACTTTTGACGATCCTACCGGAAATTAGGAAACATCGATACAATGGCTATCATTAGGCGCGTCATCTGACACACCATCGTGCGCAATTACCATCAAGATTCTAGCATCTGGTAGACAATTAGTGTGTTGAGCAGGAAATAATTATATAAAGCAAGTTTTATCAGATTTTTCAATTCTCTTCATTTGCAAAATATTTAAGGAATTATAAAAGTTCAAAATATATTTCTGTTATACACTTTTGCACTTTCTCCGTCTCCTTGTATTTAGACCTTCGAAAAAGCGCGTTTCACATTTACGACGAGAGACGTCACGTCGGGTGTTCTTTATGAAGTATTTAATTATGTTGATGAATCTCAGGTGAATGAAATACATGGTGGGGCGATAATACGGCAGTTAGTATGTAGCGGGTTACTGTTACTTATAATGTTAATGTCATGGGGTCCCATTGATCTCTTCCGTCGATGAACGAACGAGTGCTGTTCAGAAACGAAGGAACAGATTCCAGACACATCGCCGAACTGAGAAAGCGCGCCTCCCTTTTCTCTCCTCTTCGCCGGACAACATCGGGGTGGTGATGCACGAAGAAGCCGACTCTGGAATGCCACGAGTCCCGATCTGAGCCGTACAGTCCGGATCGTTCCAACCTGTCCGGCGTGTACCACCGGAGTAAGTCGACGGGAAGCAAGAAAGAAGAGGCCCGACGTAAAGAGGAAGAGGACGAAGAAGAGAGAGAGAGAGGCGAGAGAAAGAAAAGAAGGAAGAAATCGCTTTATCGTGTTATTGGATGGCGCGGTCCTTCTCGTCGCGAATGTCAATTCACGTGTGGAAGAATCAGGAATCTCGAACATTTCGAAATTTATCTTGTGTGTAAATGATACAATAATTAATCCCGCGTGTAATAATTAATTTGAAAGGCAATAAAATTAACCTTAAATTTAACCTTTACAACAAGATTGTTGAGACGATAACCGCGTCACTATTAATTAGCAATTCTGAATCCGGTGGATAGTTGCCAACGCTGACGACGTCTTTGTGGCAAGATGGCAGACCGAAGATAACTTTTTTTTTTGCGGGATCATACGCCTACGTCTCGTGAAAGGATTCGGTAGATTAGAATCTAAAAAGATCCAGTCGCGCACACGATGCCGGTGTTAATCCGTTTGATTCGCTCAGGTATAAATCGGACTGATTCCTTAAATGAGGGAACGGGAGTCTCTTTCTGCATCTCCGTCGGCTTAACTTTCCGAGACGTGACGTCATCGGGCGTATTTCTTTTCGGTCTCTTAATAGCGTCGGATAATTCACTCGAAAAAGGCGACGAGTGGACCGAAAGAGGAACGAATGGACGAATGAGGGGAAGGGGACCGATCACGTCTCGAGTAGAGACGACAGCGACGACGACAGGGAACGTCGAGTTCGGTCATACTTCGCCAGAAGAAATTTTTATGGGACCCCCCCGTCTACAATCCCCCTCGACGACGGGAGGAATAACGTGTGGAATTTTTAGATTCGGCTCGTAAAAGCCCGCGCGATAATTAAAAGCCTGCGGAGGAATCATATCCTCACGCTGAGTGTCTCCTACGTGTTTTCATTATTGCGAGACCGAGAGGCATCGTCATCATCATCATCATCATTATCATCGTTGGCATGAGACGTCGCGTCATCGCCGTGCCGATCGTCGATGTAGATATCGGCGATATTTACGCGTGTTTAATTGCGAAATTGCGTCGACGATGGACTCGTAAACGCGCGACGCGAAATACCACGCTTCTTCTTTTATTCTCGAAATTCGCAGCGAGAGAACTGCCGTAAAACCGCGTAGGAAATACATGTATGCATCGCGATCTCTCTTCTCCGAGAGAAATATAATTGATAGAGAGTGATTCCTTACGAAAAAAGAGAAAGAGAAAGAGAGAAAGAGAGAGAGAGAGAAGGCTATTACTTAAGAAGCAATAAAATCGATGATTTACGATTACGGAAACATTTGTCAAGTGCCAGGCGCGTTTTAAAAACGTTATTGCGCGTTAAATTACCCCACAATGAAAAGTCTTTTACCTCGGAGTAACTCATTTTCTGGGAATTACTCCGAAATAATTGCGGTGACCGACGGCGCTGCGACAGCGAGAGAGTAGATCGAGGGCGAAGGAAGCAGCGGGAACGAAAAAGCAGTGAGATACCAATCGACGGAAGACACAGAAGAGAGGAAAGAGACAAGCGCTAACGCGATCGAAGAGAGACGAGCGGAGAAGAAATGGGACGGGAGAACGGAGGGAAAAAGAGTCGAAGAAGGATGGACTACCGAGGAACCTCGAAGAGAGGATGCAACCTATGGAAGCAAAAACAGAAACCAGTCTCACTGGCTCAAGGCTGCCTGGGCCCGGAGAAAAGAAAAGGAGAGACGGAGAAAAAGAGAGATAGAGAATACCTGGACCGCTGGCTGCCGAGCTACCTGGATCGCCCATGAGTACCTGTCTGCCTTTACCTCCTGATGCTGTCTCTTTCCGTCTCCTTCTCGCCTCTCTCTACCTTCTTCCTCTACCCGCTTCTTCTTCTGTCCGTTTCTTCGTCTTCTTCTTCTCATCGCGGATTTGCCCACCTCCCCTTCAGGGAGGCCCGGCCGCGCGCGCTCTTGCTACCACCTTTATCCTTGGCCCATGTACCACACCGATACGCAACGCGGAGAAGTCGTTTCACGCAAATTCGTCCGAGAACGCCTTCTTCGTCAAGCCGGCGATGCGCCGCCGCCGATGCCGAACTCGTTTCCCCGTCAAAACCGTGACGCGTCGTCCGACCGATCGAAAGCAACACCGTCCCGGTATCGTTTCCTCTGCTTTGATCCTCTTGACTTGGCGAAAGGGATAGGAAGCGAAGGAGAGAGAGAAAGACAGAGACCTGTTCGATTCTTTCCGCGTAATTATACGCGCTCCCATCCCCGAGCCGAGGGTCACGACAGCGGGCTCCGCTGCCGAGGTGGTCCTCGTTTCGTCGATAGTTCGAGAGGATCCGCACGGGGATTAATTAAGAACGAGATCGAGACGACCCGGTTCTACGATCGTATCTATATCGACAGCGGAATTAGATATTATTCTCGAAATCGGGTGTCTACAAGTTTCATCCTGTGCAAACTTTTGTTGGACTTTAAATGAGAGAAACCAATATAAAAAAAAAAACAAAAACACAAAACAGAGATAACAATCTTTATTGTAGTAGAATATAACATTTCTTCAATGTTTAATATTTAAAACGTTACAACACTTAAACTTGTACAAAGAAGCAATTCTCTCTTCTCGTCATAATTTTTTGATTGTAGATACTCTCTTCATTTAAAAATTGAATTTAGCGATGCCTTGTACACAACACGGACTCATTATTGTTGTTTGTAACAATTGACGATGTTGTGCGGACTATAAATATTTGAACGCGATAAACATCGATGTAACCTTGTTACCTAGCAAGCTGGTAGCGATGACATGGAGAATCTCTTGCAGCGGCGTCTCGATTTCAGGCGCGTGAGAGAACAGTAACACGTTATCAGATTTGCCGGTGGCTTATCGGCGTATGACGTGCGTGGAGTATAGGCGGTGTGCAATAACAGATCGCGATAGTTTCGACGTGATCGCGATAGGGCCGTGCATAAGTGACTGCGGGAGCGAGCGTGAAAGAGAATATTGGCCAGTCACCACTTATATAAGGTGATCGTCTTTCTCTAGAAAGATGGTTGTACGTCATGTTTCGAACGCTAGTATAGATTTTCTCCGTGCTAATGTCGATGGAAAGATAGCGCTAAATAAGAAGTATCGTTTTCAAAATGATGATTGAAGATATCGACAATCTCGCACGTACTGTTTTTTACGTATTTCTATTTTCATTTGCTTGTTTTTATCAATTTGCTCTCTCTCTTACACGTTACGTTTGATAATTAAATAGTGTACGTGTTAAATCTTGTACGTTGTAATAATTAAATAGTCGCGCGCGCGACTGAATGAATAATATTATTCTCATAAGAGGAAGTTCCAGCTTTGAAGCAACATACAAAGATTACATTTGAAGAAAGTGTGCGTGAAAAGGTTGTTAACACCTCTCCGCGTTAACTCTATCGTACTTGAACCGATCACCCAGTATAACAATCTCGACATAGAAAACACGTAGCGCACAGAGGAGGCATCACGAGAGAATCGAAGCCAGTAGTCGGCCGAGACCGGCCAGTCGCCAGTCTCGTTGTAATCGCAGAATAATTGAATCCGCGCGCACACACTACGTGCGTTCATTCCGTCTCTCTCTCTCTCTCTCTTTCTCTCTCTCTTTTCTTCTTCTTTAACATCTTTTCTCTCTCTTGTTCTCTTGCTTCAGCAATCTCTCTCTTTCTTTGACTTTTCCTCTTCCCCTTCACCTATCACCTTCCCTCCTTTTTCCCTTCTTTCATCTTTCTTTCTCTCTCCCCCGTCCCTTTTATTTATAAGCGCCTCCAGCTACCGACATAAATGCAGCCGAGGACTGCATTCATAAACCCGCTCCCGCGAACCGCCTCTGGGTTTCCTAGCTGCCGTTTGCCACTGTCGTTGCTGCCGGTGTGCTTGGCAGCGCCAGCGCCAAGCGCACCACATCACCGGCGCAACCGACGACCCCGTTTACATTGGCCGTGGCGGCGCGAAGGGCCCCCAAGGCACGCTACCTCGCTTACTCGCACTGAAACGATTGCCTTTTTGTCCACCCTCTCCTCGTTCCCTCGCCTCTTCCTAGTTCTCCTCTCTCTCCGTGTTCGCTCTTCTCCTTAGTGCCGAGCACTCACGGAAGATTAATGTGCCACAGGTAGACCGGCCGATCGTCGATCTGGATCGTCGTGTTCCGACGACGTTTCCGGCCCGACCGCATATTCGTGTAAATGTACATTTACGCTGATCGGACACGTGATTTTACTCGTTTTTTTTCTCTTATTATTTACATTTATGATTCTGATGTCGAATTCCGTTATATGTTTCCCCCCGGAAAAACGCGTAATCATAACGACGCGCATCTCCGTAAGTTGCTTACGCAATCGCGCAAACGCGCATTAGACGTAAACGGCCCCGCGTCGCGATGACGATGCTTTTAACGCGTTTCTTGTCGCGCAGCGGCGCGCCGACACGACCTCGTTAGATTTTGTCTCCGTTTCCCAGGGATTTATGGAGGACACCGCGGCACCCGTGCGCGCGTGCGGCGACTGTCTCTCTACTTGGTGGGCACAGGTCATGGCACCGGACTCTCGGTGGTGACTCGGGAATGCCGAGACGCCAGAGGCGGAAACGTTTATTGAATACCGCGTACCGAGGTACACTTCGCCGCGTTCACAATCTACGATTTTTATCAAGGCGAATAAACGGGATCAGCGCGTATATTTCTGTACCGGAAATCGTAAAGATCCTTGAAGCGCGATCTTCTCATGTATAAAACATAACCGAATGCTTATCTGAATGTTTCGTCATTTGTTCCCGGCGTGTGAGTTCTAATAGCAATTAATCAAGCGGCCATTAACGCGAAAGCGCGTTTCGCAGGCTCCCGCTAAAAACTGATGCCTCTCCGATTGCATCATTTATGGTCACGCCGTTACGTTTTACGACGGTTTGGCGACAAGCGAGAGTAGTTTCTCGCAATAAGTCGCTCATGCGAGACGGGAAGCCATTTAGAGAACTCGGTGGCGGCGACGTAGGTCGGGGAGTGCGCATCACCGAGAGACGCGCGAATGATTGCGCGAATGAAGCCTCGGTCGATACATCATCGCGGCGAAGCGCAGTAAACAGGGATGATGATGATGATGCGCGGTCGCTTTAACGCGCTCGGAGAGGCGCGAGCAGAGGAGCGTTTCGCATAAAAGAGTATGGGAGTATCTCGTATTATCCTTGAGATTTGCAGAAGGCTGTTCCCTGGCCTTGGACGTCTGTGCGTTATAAACGTGCGTCGGAGTGTGGAAACACCTAGCTCGTTATTTTCCCGGCCGGGAGAGATACGAGCGGCTCGCGCGTTGTGTAATGAAACGCGGTTACCTGCTTGAAATCTGTTAAAGCCGCGCTCTCGCGCGTATTTGCTCCCGACTTTATATTGACTCTGCCGGCCGGCGACGGGGAATGATCGTTCCTGAGCGCGAGGCGTATCGACGATTCCATTAGAAGCGGCCGCAATGTAAATTTACGCGGTCGGACTCAATACTATAGGCTCGAAAAATCGTTGTGTGCTTTGGATATATTCTACGTGATCGCTTATTTTATCAGATAAGAGATTCAGAAACATGTAGAAAAAACTACTAGCGCAAAATTTCGACTTAAAAATAATTAACGATAAAATATTACAGTCAGTCTTATAAAGTTAAATTATCTCAATTTTTTTATTACTTATATTATACACGTGTGAAAGATATTTTCTCTAACGTCTTCTCTTACTTGAAGTTCTTCGAAAATTATCAGCTAAGATGGTCTACGAGATACTATTTTCACTTCTATATTTTCTTCATTATTAATTGGTTTGAAAACTCAAGCCGAGAGAAATGCTGCGTTCGCAGTTTTTACTTTGATTTTTTTTTTCCACGACAAGAAGAAGCGAGAGGAAATGGAATCCCGATGGCTTTGAGTCATCTGCGGACGACGTCATCGATTTCTCGCGCGGGCAAGTCCTGGGAGAGATTATCCGCGTATCCTTGAACGGCGCGCGTAAGAAACAGGATCCCGGGCACGCGGATGTGCAACATTCTGCACGTCTTATCCCGCGCGTATCGATTAAGATCAGCGGATTTCTCTGACGCGAAGCTATTCGCGCCACGGCCTCTTGCACGTCTCTCTCTCTCTCTCTCTCTCTCTCTCTCTCTCTCTTTATTTATTTATTTTTCTCGCGCGCGTCATTAAGCCGGATGTTGTACTCAATAGCGCGGACACCATCTACGAACGATCTCTACTAATTTAGCAGCGGTGCTACTCCGTTTACTCCGCGTAATCGCGGATAAATACTAATGTCACATTACGCATACGCGGGATGTAAATCGTGGAGCGCGCGAGAACGAGAGAGCGCGGGACTCGAAAAGACGCAATCGACTGCGTCGAAATCTGTATCATGTGTCTGGAGAATGCGCATAGTCATTATTTTTACCGTGTCTAATTAAATGATCGTCTTTTTTTTTTATTCTATTCGCATGTATTTCGCATACCTGAACGGCGTACGTATATAAAATGGCCAGAAAATTAAGTCAGAACGATAAAAGCGAGAAAGAAAATTGCTCGGCACATTTGCGACGTGATTAACATAAAATTAAAATTCGCGTGACGTCCGCGTAAACATCATTAGGAAATAAGTGCGTTTGCTCGTTGAATATGAATAAGATGAGAAACGTTGTAATGGTACATGAGAATTAAAACAAAAAATTAAAAATGCCGATCGTCTCACTTGTGTGAGAATTTTCCAGTTCGGTAGATAAATTATGTTGCACAAGTTGTTGCGCGCACAGGAGGTAAAATATTACCACGTACATTTTGAAAAATCGGAATTCAAATTCTTATCGCCGCGTCAAGCTGATTCCCACCGCGGAAAGAAAATCGAGCAGAGCGGCTCCGATATACCGTAGTTTGAAGAGGCGTCGGACGAGTACGCTTGAATGGGCCGTGAGGCCCCGGAGGGGCTTTTCTAGATGATGCTTTTAGCCGCCTCTGATCCGTGACGAAATATTAATTGACACAAAAAGTAGTAGCTCTCGACGGACGACGGTCTCGGCACCTTACGAAACTACTCCCGGCCGGGCTGTTCTGTGGACTCACGCTTATCAACCCGCGCGTATATTAATTCCGCTGTGTTAATGCCGCTCGTGTGCGCGCGCTCAAAGGAAACATTGTCATTACGATAAGGTTGGTTATTAACAGCTGATCGTTAAAAATTGATACATCGCTTTCCAACGTATTTGGTATATAATCGCATGTAAGAAAAGGGAGACGCGACAAGTGAATTGATTGCCTTACCTCACGTAATTGTATCAATCCGCACCGATGACGTGTAGAAACGTCTTCGTGTGTGAAAAAATCCACGCCCGTTCTTTTTTCGGTCTCTCGCGGCATGTAATCGTTCGGTCGATGCTTTCATTAAAAAGTCGCTGCTGTCGGAGAATTTTTACTACTTTTCTCCCCCTATTACGCATACACCTTTTTTTTTTACAACGAAATAACTACGTATAGGCGCCGCCGATTTACGAGGAGTTATCTGGCGATCGTAAAAACGCTTTTGTGAATTTTGAGAAAGCACAAAAGAGAGATACCATATAATTTTACAACCCGCCGACGCTCTCGTTTTCCGCGCCATCGTCGTATCATGCATATATATTATAGTCTTCTATACAAGCAACGGGCCGCAGATGATATCGGCCGGTATAAGCGGATCAAGCAATGAGAATTTACATTTCTGAGCGGAGGCGCGCGGCAACTATGTTGCGAACGTATCAGCGCGTTCGATTTTATCATCAAGAATCGCCGTTTTTATATTATCGTTGTCGTCGCATTTTGTTGTTATCATTGTCATCGTAATGGTCTTCATCGTCGTCCGCGAGGCTCGAAAAGAAAAAAAAACAATTAGTATCGCGAGACAAAATGAAACAGTAAATACTTCGACGTACTCGAGTATCTCGACTTTATACGTCTTTTTTTGATAAGAGCGAATCTTCGCTTTAAATTATTTCGATCTTCATGAATTAGAAAATATCTTTGGATTCTTGTTCTCACGTTTCTCTGAAATAGCAGTAGAATCGTAAGAAATATTAAGAGATTATCCTGAGCATATATAGAGACATTTCCGGAATTATATCTCTCCCGGCACGATGAGAGAGTGATCAACAACATTTTGAGCGCGCGCGCGCACTTATCGCGCGCGGTGCGTGCGCGTAATTCTTGACTGCGTGGCGAATTGGAGCAAGTATTTCTTCATTCTGTAATCCGCGCGGCCATAATCCGGTTACTCGAACGCATTAGCCTTTTGGCCTCTTGCGAGGTGTGACAGGTGAAAGAGCGGCAAAGTACAAGCGAAAGACTAAAAGAGAGAGAGAGAGAGATCATTGCGAGACTTTCGCCGAACGAAATCTCTCTCGTAACGGGAAGGCGCGATTTTACGAGACCGCTATGCTCGTCCAATTGGCGTTAAATAACTGCGCGCGATATTTCATCGCCTATACGGGCCCGGCGGGTTTGAATACGGAATTACCCGCGACAACCTAATCTTGAAATACGATAACTCGCGTTGTGTGATACATCGAACGCAACGGTAAATCATGCCGGACCATTTGTTCGATGCGGTTCCGCGGTTCCCGGACGCACAAATCCAATGTATCAAACGATGTGTTCGCGCGCACGTCGGATTTACGTGTTCGCGTTTCGCGAACGGACGGAACGGTAGAAACGATTACTTGAGACGCGTAAATACAAATAAGCCAAATAACAGGTACGATTCACGCTGCCGTTGAGCAACATTACGCGCGAGCGAGCGGACGCATCGGCGCGTAATCTCGATCGGCGATCGAGCGGCATCTCGTCCGATGGGATTTTCTGAGATAGTAAGAAAATCACCGTCCCGTTCGAGGTCAACGGGTAGTTGGTCGTTTTGTTTCTCTCCGCATGGACGGAGCAGCGCGTAACGTACATTTCAATGATCTTATTGGACGTGCTCGCACGTTGTTACGGAATTTATAGAATGCGTCGTTTACGCTCTCGCGTTGCATCTCTCTTTCGCGAATCCAATGAGTTTCGGGAAGATTAACGCGAGCGAGAAACGGCGGATTTGACAAAAACAAATAAAATAAAATAAAATAAAAAAAAGAAATCGAAAAACAGACGAAAAAAGTGCATGCAGAAACACGGTGGAGGATCCGGCGTCCGGATTATTAATACCAGCTTTGGAGGCTCTTGAAGCGAATCGAGGTGGCGAAGCGTGCTTGGGAAGGTCCGCGCCGATTAACTCGGCTCGACGGGGTCCACGGACCTACACGGGACTTCCAGGGAGCCTCGTACGAGACCTATGTGCAATTTTTAACTCTTAATATTATAACCAGAATATCCTCTCGGAGTTCTGAACACAGTCGCTTTGTTACGATTCAGCGAAGTCGCGTCCGTCTTAATTTTTTTCCGGCTTTCACAATCTTTATGAGGCTTGTGCGTGTCTCATAAATTATTTGTCTCGTATTAAATTTAATACATGAAATTTAATGCGACGTGCGATCCGTTAATTTTCAATCTGACAATATTGAAAAGAAAATTTTTAAGCGGATAAGCAACATGTTTTTCTCACGATTTTACAATTATATTTCATGTAAATGCAAGTAACTTTTTAAATCGCAATGTTAGTGAAACGTTTTTGCACAAAACTCAAAGCGCGGCGATATTTTGAGAAGAAAATGTGTGTAAAAAGGAGAAATTATGTTGTAACGCACGTATGTATATTGTTAAAACGTGTCAATCTTCACGAAGAATGTTGTGAAACGTGACTTGATCCGTGGAATCGAGATGTATACGAGGCACGCGCGACACCGGGGAATTTTAATTAGTTAATTAAAACGTTTTCGTGCGTTTTCCTTTAGGATATATTTAGATAAGCCGCGTGTTCTATGTGTGGCTTGTGCTTTTCGAAAGAGAGAGAGAGAAAAAGAAAGAGAAAGAAAGAACCGGATTATATCCTCGATTCTCTCCTACATTTCTGGCAGAAGATAAGCCCAAGATGAACCGACTGGTCTTCTCGGGATCATATTTACACAACCGATACCAATGTGACTAGATTATTCTATTCTCGTAAATATTGCACACACGTGTGTGTACGATGAATATAATGCTATTTGTATATTAAAAAAAAAATATTCCCCCTCCCCCGTTTCCAAAATATAATTTAATTATTTTTAAGAGAACTCTCTGAGATAAATCTTTAAATGTGTACGTACAAATAATTAAAGAAAACTTTGTGAGAAATTAAGCGTCACGAAATAATTTATTACAAGACAGAAACACCATAGAAAGTTTGCGCCAGAATTTTGTCATTGAAACTTATGTCGAACTTAACGTTTACGTCACTTTGACAATTACGCGCTGATTAATAAGCTTCCATTGACATTGGAAGGAATTCAGAAGGAGGAACGGCTCGCGCCGTATATTTCGCATTTGGAACGATACTTATCGATACGAGAATCGAGTTGTGTTAAGACATACTAGTTTCTGTCTTTTCGCGCGCGCGAGATTGCGCAGACAATATTATTACCTCTACGTAAGTATATATTGTGTTGCGCGTGTGTCGATTATGTAATCGCGTGCGCGCGCGATTTACATTATTCGCCGCGACCAGACGCTTATTGAAAATCGTGGCGTGGAACCGGCACACGATTATAATCTTGACATTGATCGCAGATAACGCCCAGCTCCAGGTCTCTATCATCGATCATTAGTTTCTACCGGACGATGTCTACCTAGATTCTCTCTCTCTCTCTTTCTCCCGAGGCGGCCTCAGAAACATTCCGAGCAGTGAAAACCGACATCGCCGTAGCGTATGAAAGACCGGCTCGTTTATTCGTCCGTGTAATGCGGAATGACATGTGGAATAGAATTGTAAGAAAGGAGAAGTCGCTTGGTCTCTCAGAAAGAGATTTTGTAATCGCTTCTTCTTTACTTCACACACATGACTAATCTGTATGTACGCTTATGAAAATAATAAGCCGCCTTAAAAAAAAAAAAAAAACGGAATATTATTTTTTACATCTCTCGCAACTTAATTTCACGAGAGTGTAAATACGACATTTATATTTCAATTAATTTTTAACACGCAACAACAATCGCGCGATAAATTCATCTTCGATGTGTCACCCGGAAAATGCGTTCGATGTTATTTCGTGCGAGACGCTTGTTAGTCTTCTTACATTTACACGAGCGTGTCTCTCGCGCGTTTCTCGAGAGACACGCTCGTGACGAAAGACAAGAACGAGATTTGCGTGGGCCAATGCACCGTGTGGCACATCGCGCAGCAATTACTCGTCGATTCCATCGTGCACGGGACGGGAATTTTCATCGGTCATCGGCGATCCGGATGCCCGTCACGTGGCGGCGTTTTGCGTGAGTACCGCCATAAGAACCTTGCGAAAGCGGTCCATTGAATGGAGAATCCGGCAAGGAGAATCAAGAGAGATGGGCACGAGATGTTCAGGAAAGACTAAACGGATCGTACGAATGACGACCGTGGCACATCGTTCGTGTTCTATGCAAACGTCAGAATATCGTCGGCGATATGTTGACGGCGATCCGTTCTGTCTTTTTAGCCGACCCTAACATTATTAACTTTTAGACCTTCCTAGTGGAACTTGTGTACCTCTTCCTTGGAATGAAATACAGTAAATCCTATCACAACGTTCTCTTCTCCGGACGAAAATACATAAAAAAAAAAAGCTCGCAGTATCTGCCCGCGCTTGCAACACGTCGCAGAACCGCTTGAAACGCAATACTTTTGCGCGCGCGGCTACTTTCAAAAGCTCGTACGTGGAAATTAACTGCACGTTGCCGACTTGCCGCGACTCGTATACGAGAAAGGACTGAGAGAGAGAGAAAGAGAGAAGCGAAGGGAGGCGAAGATCGAGCCGGTCGGCAAGAAATTCCTGCGATTTAATGGGATTCTTTGATTACTACTCGATCGCCATTCAGCCCGATCCGCACGCCGCTCACGTATAGCACCGCGGGCATTCCCGCTAACAGAATCGCGTTTTCATTCGTTTGCGATTTCGGCCGTGCGGCGCCGATTTTCTCGCTCGCGCGAAACAGAGCGAATGGAAAAACGGAAACGCCGCGTGTCTCACAACGGGCGCGATCATTGACTTGGAGGCGGATTATTAAGACAGAACGCCCAGATGTTTCCCATGGATGAGTCGCACACTTTTATCTCCGTCTATTATTACCGCGAGGCGCGCGGCGTGCGTATCAGATAGCCAACGGCTCGTGAAATATTCTTAAGCAAATAAGATACACATTAGTGATAATTGTGAGGAACGCGATAATATGGGAATATATATTCGGCGAGCGGTGTGCGGTCGGGTTGACTGATTTGACAGTTGCGATATGTCGATTCCTTTCGACTGTAATGTGGAACGCGATCCCAAATGCGATTGTGCGCGCCTTCGTCCGTTACGCAACGCGATTCATATTACGTCATGTGATTGCATGTATTTAGTTTCGAATTTTGAGCGATAATCAACACCGTCCAATTGCGACGAATATATGACGTGCTTCCACACGCGAAAATCGAGTAACGAGATTCCACACGATCGAGAAGTTTCGCAAGGAAGAGGATGATTTTATAAAAGTCGGTGTACAGACTTTGACTTGTGCGATTTCAAAGCGATTTTACGGCGTTACAAAAAAAAAAGAAAAAAAAAACAGACTTGCCACGAATCGCGTCTGTCTTTTACGCAGTAATAAAGCACCTCGATCTATACTTTAATTAAGACACCTGCTGTGATACCCATCGGCTGCGTTCGTGGAAAGACATTCTCTTACGTAATTTCGATCTTGTGATTCGTTCGAGGTAATGTATCGCGTTTGTTCGAGCACGAACGTCGAGAGTCGTTCCTCAGCTTCTCCCCGATCGGGGCGTCGAAAATGAAATTCGCGGAACCCGCTTCTCTCCCTTCTGTTCTCTCGCAAGACGCGCAGGACTGCGCTTCGTTAACGCCGAAACTGCACGAAATGCACGAGAGATCGTTAATAAGCGATCGCAAGCGGTCTAACTCGGCGGTGGTGGAGTTTTCACGGGGAGGAGAAGCGAGGGAGAGAGAGCGGGAGTCCAGAGGCGAGCTGAACGCTCAATTTCCTGAGCGGATAACGATCGGGCCCGGGCTATACGAGGGAGTCTAAGAACTCTGTCCGTAATTGACAGGTGACTCCTTCCACCGTCGACGTTAGCGCAGATTAGCCCTTAAACCTGGAAACCTTCAGCCCGGTCCCTAATAACTGTGGGAGCCTCTGCCACCCTCTCGCTCACTTCCACCGATCGCTTTCTCGCTCTGTCTTTCTCTTCTTCTTTTTTTTTTCCTTCCGCTCGTTTTTCGGACCCTCTCACTTTCGTTCGACCTCCCCATCCTTTCCCTCTGTTTTTCTTTAATGTTGTCCTTGTTCCATCGTTTGGTCGCTCGCGTCTTCTGCCCTCGTTCTTGACCCTCAATAATTGGTTCTTTATGGACGCTAAACGGATTTCGATAAGTTTTCGTCAGCGGACAGGTAGGAGTGACACCTGTTGATCCCTTCCTTAACACAACTCGAAGCGATCGTCCCGTGCGGAAGGAAGAGCCAATCGCCTCGTTAAAAAACCACCTTGTTCTCAATATATCATCACGGTGGCATCTACACGTCCGACGAAATTTCTCAGAAAATCGGCATCCCTCGCAACTAATGGAATTATAACAAAGTTGTAGTAAAACGTCCGTGTCGAAAGCCTATCCGCGATCGATCGACATTGTTGACGAAATTGCCGCGTTCTTTTAAGATGCTAATCTTTTATTTTACGCCCACCGTCAAAAACTGTAAAATCTTTTCTTTCACGACTTTCCAACCGAGGAGGTTTTTCTTTTTATACAAGAATTCAAACTACACCAAAGAGATTTCGACCGATGCTCGAGTCGGTTGATTTTCGACATTTCATTTCGTCCAATTTGCGAGACACCGACCAACTGACTATCTTATCATAGGCAGCTACAGAGGCGCTGGACGTCGTTGAGGACTTTAACGATCGTCTTTGAGAGCGGGCCGAGGAGCATAGCTATGATCATCGACGGGAACCGGGCGAACGACCGGTGCCGCGTTCCCGGGCGAGTAGATTAGATAGGTTCTTACTCGAATTTTTACTCGGATCCCGCGCGCGCGATTGTTTAATTTAACGAGCACAATATGCATATCGAAGAAACGGCGATGGCGGCCCGGTGGCGCGCCACACGGACGCGTGCGCGAGACAGAGAGAGAAATAGAGAAGGGTCTTTTATTCTTATCTCGAGCTTTTTTTAACATTAATTAACTCGGCCGGGGCTTATCGTGGCGGGGCTTCACTGACCCAACGTTCGACCGACTACGGTTCCCCGACGCATATCTACGTACAGGAATACAAGCCCGCGCGCGCGCAAACACATACAAACGTAAGTCCCGCGCCACGTTCGGCGTTCCGTGTGCGTGCTCGTGTGACTCGCTAGTGCAGAAAATTGAACGATCACCCTCTGCGCGCACCGTTCGTCTCATCGGCGTCATTCGATTATTACACGCCCAAATATCTGTGCCCGCCTCCTTTTAAGACTGCAATAAAAAGCGGTGAGACTGCGCGATGCGCCCGTCCGAGAGACGAGGTTTTACTTTCGCCGATCTTCTACGGACGCCAAAAACTCTCACGAGGCCGTAATTATAAATTTTTTTGTGTGTTGGCATACCGACGGCGGAGGCCCCACAGCACGGATTTTAGTCGAATATTAATTATCTCGCTAATAACATTTTGCCTTGTTACGATCTCGTGCGGGCGGAAGGGCATATGATAAAAACAACCACCGAGGCGGTCGGCTCTGTTACGTAATTCGATACTGATATTTGAACGCGATCGAAGAAAAAATTTAGGAAAACATTTAATCTCTCTCTCTCATGCAGATTAACGTCATATATTTTCCGATTTGATTTGATTTGATTAATGGTTTACTCTTTTGTTCGCGTAAATGGAATGTACGTTGACTTTTCTCACTTTACTCGATACGTGCCAACGAACGAATCGCGGCGCGTTTAGCCGAAACGATCAATCTCTTTTATTCATCTTATACGTCTGTACATCTTCGTATTTGGCCGTTCGTCTAATCGTTATTGACAGCGTCACTGAATTTAACGGCACATCGCATTCTTATATTTTTGTCGACGCCACAACAAGCCTTTTAAAAGGACGAATTAAAGGCACCGAGTCGTGTGGGTCGTAAGATACGTCAGGCATCACTTGAGTAGAGATATTCTTGCGCCAAGATGCTCGCAAGAATTATTAGAGTATATTGTGGACATCGCTTGTATATACACGTTGACGTTAAAAATGTGTAGACACAAAAATAAGAAACTCTATGCGCAGTTCCAAGATTGGAAGTGCGATTTTTCACAACACTGTTAGGTAAATTGCAAGCAATATACATTTCCGTGTACTTACATGTGAATAATGTATGTACACACCTTATAAATTAAAGAATTCGTTATTGTTTCCTTCCGCGTTATATTATTCCGCATTATTATTATATTTTTGTTGCAAGATTGTTGTGATATCACAATTAAAAATTCATTTATTTGTGTTATACTTCTGGATTTACGTTTACTTTTACTCCACTCGAATTTAATTTCATCAAAAACATCTAGCAATTGTTAAATAAGACGGCGAATGAATGGTAAACAGAGAAAGTTTCGCTTTATTTAACGTGCTCGTCGAGGCACCGCTAATTACGCGCTAATTACCGCGTGAAAAGAAAAAAAATTTGCATGTCGATTCGCTAATTCGTTTCGTTCGGCGGAAATTCGCATAATTTCGCCGAGAAGAGAGAAGCGCAACTGCGCACCATTCCAAGTTCGTGACTATGTAACGGGCATACTTGCTTTCAGCAACAATTAGCGAGGCGTCAAAAGGACACCTGACGGGTATTGCCGGGATAACGGAACTGGGGAAACCGAGCTATCTCGGAGAGTTCATGACACGCCTGCGAATCTGTCCGGCATATGTCCAGACGTTATGAAATTCTTGAGCGGAATCTTGAGGCAACATCAGATTTTTTTTCTAAAGTTAATCATTACACGTGTTACGACGCACTGGTTAAAGAGAATCCTTATGAGATTTCTTATTACATCCGTAAATGTGTGTTTTCTCTGCGCAAACTGCTAAAATAATGGGATGAGAATTGCAATGTGTATATTTTATGAGAAAACAATTTTACACGTAACAATAATAACGCGAAAAATATTTATTGTAATTACTTTGCACGTGTGTGCGAAACTGTCAGGTTTGCTGTTTGTCCCGCAAACTCTGTTAATTATTTATCGCGTGCAATTATACGTGCAATTAATATTATTAATATTCATAATCGGGGGGGACGTTTACGTTTTACAAGAAAGTACGAAAGTAAGAGTGTACAAACGCGCAAGAGAATCTCGTGTCCTCGAGACACGCTGCAGTCGAATTCGAAGCAACGTACGGCTGCGGTCCAGCTGGAATCTGGTATCTATAGTCATCCCTCCGGCGGAGAAATGCCTGCAGAAAGATCATTAAAATCCTCCTGCGTGTATATACACCGTGCGCTCGCGCCCCGTCGTGTATCCATTACACCTTCCGCTTTTGCAAAAGCCCTTTAAGAAAAAGCTAACGCCAATTCATGAATAACGAAAATAGAAAATAAGGAGACATTGTCGACGACAATCTCGCGCGCGCGCTAATTTTTGTTCGCAAAAAAAAAATACATTTTCTCGAAATTTTCGAGATCTACGCAAATACCGTAAAATAATAAACGTGTATAAGCAAACGTTTGTTTACTCAACGAACGATCCTGATAAACCGAAATGTCTGGCGAAAGAATCCGGCAAAATCTGATAAAGAGGAAAGCCGGATCGCGCAAAGGCAACTTTATGATTCTTTCATTTTTCGCTACGGCGATGAAATTCTCCGCGCCATCAGAATATTCACGATCGCCGTTCCGGGACCCGGGTATAATCCCCCCCGTCCGGTATCATTTAGAGACCCGAGTTGTTAAAAATGCGCGAGGTATGCCGACTAATTCGGAACGATCTCGCGCGGAAAGAACGAGACGAGGAAGAGAGCCGCCGAATGCGAAAATACCGGTAGGCAATTTCTTAACGAACGGACGGGACGTAAGACGGGATGGGAGTCGAAACGTGCGAGAAACGCGGGAATAAAGCGAAGTGCGAGGACCGCAGGTTAAATGCCCTTATTACAAGCCCTCGCATTTCTTCTGATCGTCGATTCACACGTACCACATACCGAAAATCTACACATTTTCTCGTCCGCGCGGCCATAATCCTTCGGGCCGGTCGCGGACTTTAAAAAAAAAAAAAAAAAAAAAAAAAAAGGAAAGACGAGCTATCCGGCAAATTCGAAACGATCTCACGACACGGAGAAGACATGGAAGAGACGAGGAGGATGAGCACGGCAGCAACGGCAGCGTATCAAGCAGCACAGGTGGAATCTGGTATCTGCACTCTCAGAGAGTGCAGCCGGGACACTTCGGGGGGATGGGGAAGCGAGGAAGAGGTGGATACGCGGAGGGGTCGCGCGAGGAAAGGAAACCGCACCTAAACACCCTTGCGTGTACGCTCGCTCGTGCGTTTTCCTCATCCACCAGGAGAACGCGTGTGCGTTTCGCCTCGTCTTTGCTCCCTCGCGAAGAGAGGCTCCGCGAGACTCCCGCGTCGTTCCCCCCTCGCTCTCCCCCTGCGTCTCTGTAATAATATGCTCACATATTGGAGTACCTGAGAGGAGCTCCGAGGCGAGGGGAGGTGGTAGATGGGCGAGAGGAGCACGGCGAACGGCGCTGAGTACGAGCTGAAACGGGGAAAGAGAGGAGGGGACTTCGGTGGACCTCGAGGTGGACGGTATCTCGTGTACGTACGAGGCCGTATCCGCGCGTGTGTGCGTGAAACGTGCCTACATGCCCACGGCGGTAATAAGAGAAAATAAGTAAAACCCTAAGGTACGAACCGGAGGGGGCATAGGGCGGGTTGGCGGCGGTGCGCAGCACGGTGCGGCAAGAGGGACGAGAGTGCAGCAGGAGGAGGGGTGGAGAAGGGCGGAGAAGGAGGTGAACCTGTTCCCGAGGGAGTTCCTTGACCCTCGGGGGGAGCACACTCTCTTGCGAGCTTTCGAGAGACGCGAGAAGCCAACGGAGTAGCCACCACAATGCCCGCCGGCTAACTCGGAGCCCTCGAGTGAGCAAGTCCTCCGCGACGAGAGAGAGAAAGAGAGAGAAAGCGAGAGGAAGGCAGAAGGTGGAGCGAGAGAGACGACGTAACGTAAGCAAGAAGACGAAGGACGGCAGAACGGGACGGAATGAAATGACGGAAGATAAAGAAGGATACATGAAAACGGAGAGATTGCAATAAGAGAGAGAGAGAGAAAGAGAGAACAAGAGAAAGAGAGAAGAGAAAGAACTTGGTGAGCGTGGACCAAGCATTATCCGCGCAGCATCCCACTACCGATGTCCGTCCATCCGCCCATGTGGACCACGATATACCATACTGCTTCGCTACCACACCAGGTTCGTCGTCAGATCTCCGACAATGCCGAACGAGAAAACGAATCTATCCATAAGTTGATTAAAAATAATTAAGTGTCACTTTTTTATGCGGATCGATTTGTTTTCAAATATTTGACTTTGAATTATAAAAGAAATCCTTTTTTTCCCTCACACTTGTCTCGTCGAATTTTTTGAAAATTTGCATCAGTCAAATTTTTCAATTGCGTTATCTCGTCTTATATAACGATCCATTTTCTAGAAAACGCGCGGAATCGCGCGCTAATCCGCAGCGCTTGGTTATAATTTTCCGATTACCAGGCGCGCGTCACGTAAAAGTGACATGCATCGTTATTACGTAGTTTCTGAAAGGAGATCAGCGAAGAGGTTTCTCATTGCAGCGATAATTTATAGCCGTTTAACTTGGCTCTCGGAGCTTCTCAGTTCGCACGATACTTCTCGACACGCGAATTACGTAGAATGGTATACAGTATGTATATGTACATATATAGGGCAGAAATTCAATGACGAGATTCACGACGACGACGACGACGACGACGACGATGACGCGACGACGACGGCGACGCGGTAGCGTTGGCGATGGCATCTCTTTACTCTCCTGCGAGCGCAGAACCCGCTAGCCACATAATGACGGTGGACACGCGACAGAACTTATCCATTATTCATCGTCCGAAATAATTCTTCGTGAATACATATAATTTTCCGTGCTGCCAGCCGGAGAAAGAGAGAGAGAGAGAGAGAGAGAGGAACCTACCGGGAATTCGTCCGTCCTCCGATACAGACAATCAACTTTTAGACACAGCGATCACTACTAACGACATTTAAACGCCTTTTTTTTTTTCTGTCCCCGTGAGAAAAGACGGTCGGTTTACAAAAAGTAAACTGTCGGACACTTTGTAAATCTTCGAGCTCGACGCATCCACCTACCATTGTGTTGTGTACCGTGTTTCTTGCGGTTTCTTCACGTTTCTTTTGAATTGGGACGCACAGCATCAGTCGGGACAGACCATTAAAAATCCTTTCGTCGATATATTAAAACAAAAAAATACTCTTCTTCAAAGAAACAAATAAAACTCTAAACTGCTCGAACGCAAGCAGAAACACGTAATAATAACTTGCGTCTAATGATATTAATAAAAAAATAAAATTATTAAGGCACAGTAAAAATGCAACAAGGCTCGTCGAAATTATTCAATTATTGGTGCTCTTTGTGTATAAAATTGAACATATGTACATTGGTCTGTCTGTGTGTTGTGGAATAGAATATTTTCTCTAACGTGGAATTGGACTCGGGAAGCCGATTGTGGCGCTCATTGCGCTCATCGATCCGCGACGACCGCCGCGCTATGTGCCCGCAGCATCAGCGAAATTTATATCACTCGGATGTAGCAGCGGCGATGCAATCCGCGTCTGGACAATACCCCCCTCGACCGCAACTCTCGTCACGATCAACCCCGCGAAATTCATATCTCGAGCGGTGGCGGTCGCGCAGGGAAAGCACGCCTAAACCACGCGTTCTCGCCTCGATCTCTCGCGCGAGAGAAGAGGTGAGAATACACAACCCGCGCGACTCTCTCTCTCTCTCTCTCTCTCTCTTTCTATCTCTCCGCTACTCTCCGCGCCGTGATGAAACCGATTGTAAGACGTATATACACGCGGCGCTCGCCCGTGTTCAGCCGGGGCCCCAGCATCCCGGCGACGAGGGGCACAAGTGTACGTCGTCGTGTAATGCCTCATAGAAAGGCAGGAGAGAGCAAAGAGCCCTCGAGATGTTCGCGACACGCACACTAACGCAACACGCGTTTGCTTGATGCATACGCACGTGCGCACATGGAAACGAGCGAGTGAATAAGCAAGAGACGACCGTACGAAGCGGAGAGACAGAGAGAGAGAGAGAGAGAGAGAGAGAGAGAGAGAGAAAGAAGGGTCGGCAAACGTGTGTAAAGTGGCTACGCGATGCGGGAGGAGAAAGAAGCGAGAAGAGGGAGAAAAGAGAAAAAGAGAGAGCGGGAGAGAAGACCCCATGAGGATGTGATGCTCGGAGGGGTGCGCGGGGTGAATGTAAAGGGGTCCTCCGTACTCCCGGAGGTGGAATGACTGGGGAAGGGGTCAGCACGAACGAGGGGGCAGCAGCACAGAGGAAGAGGGGGCGATAGTTGGGGGGGAGGCCCGCAGGCCGGCCTGCGGCTCCGGATTCAGTATCCCCGGAGCGACCGAGTCGTGTACCCTGTGCAGGTTGCTGCGTTTCTGTGCTCCAGCGTGAAACTCACGACACAGTGATACACACACACACACACACACGCACTTAGATATATATATATGTACACACACACACTCGTGCAAGAAGCACATTTGTGTACATTTATACACATTTGTACACGCCGGTTACTAAACGGTTGCGTGTCCACTACACACATACATACGCAAGCACACACGCACACACGCACACACACACACATATCCGAAGGTGTGCTCCATCCACACGCACGAATACGTTTCGTACGTACGCCGGACACGTGCACACACCTGTTCGCCGCGCGTTCCCGCCGCGGTACACGAGCGGAGAGCGATCGACTCCACTCGCGGACACTCCGAAACGCACGTTGCTCCGAGTGTCACTTGTCCCGCGACACGCTGTGCCCGAATATCTTTTTCCCACAAGAATCTCGAGAAAGAGAGAGAGAGAGAGAGAGAAAGAGAGAGTCGCCTCTCTGAGAAGGACCTCTGAGTATAACGTTTCGTTCGTGTGAGTGAAAAACGGTGCGCGGCGAGTTCTCACGGCGATAAGCAAGAGTTTAGTCTGCTTGCGCGCTCGGTTTTCGGTGAAGATTTATTTCTTCCACATTGCGAGTGCTTCCATGTGGGAATGGACGTGCGTCTCACGGAATTGTCTGACGGATTAAACTTGAAGTCGTCGTCGTCTTTCATGTTCTACAATCCGCCTGTGGATTAGAGAATTGAGAAACAAGGCGTGAAAATCGGCGTGAAAATCGGCGTCCAGAACCAATCATACGCTCGAAAACAAAAAGCAGAGATCCGCGACATTTATTCGTGATTGCGGAATCGATATTTTTGCGAATAAAAATCATCGAATCGCCCGTACGTCGAAACACGTGCTGTGGACGGACTGCGGCTTGTGCGAGAAAAGCAGGTGGCGAGGCCGAGAGCGCGCGCGATCATCACGCTTTCGCGCGTGATCGCTTTCTCTCGCCGATGAATTCGCAGCCGCCGACGGCAATTCGATCTTCTTCGATCCCGGTGAAACGAGGAACTCGCGGAACGAGAAGCGAGAAACGTGCGCGCGTAATCGCTCGCGATTAGTTTAGCGTGGAATTTGACGCTGCAAACTATAATAGTGTCGGCGAGTGTGAATCGCGAGGAGAACGAAGAAAAACGAAGAACACACACTGGGGTAAAAAGGAGAAGCAAAACCGTGTCACGGCGATACGACAGCTTGCGAAGTGTTCGAGCGAAAGGTGCCTGTCGCGTCGCAAGAGTCGGAGACGCGCATATGCGAGCCTCACCTGTGCCGCGTCGCCTCTCCTCGAGAAACGCGGGTCCGCGCTCGGATCTGCTCCGAGGATTCAAGGATTCTTTGTGAAAACAAACGGTGGAGGAGCGTGAATTATTTTGCTCCGAAGTGTCTTCACGAGTGTTCAGTGTAGAGAGCGGAGAGAGAAATAGAGAGAGAGAAAGAGAAAGAGGAAAAGAGATATTTTCGCGCGTGGATATTTTCGGTGTTGGTGCAGTGTGCCGATAATAATAGCAATCGATAATATTCGGTGAGAGTGGTGAGAGAGGTGAGAGAGAGAGAAAGAGAGAGAGAGAAAGAGAGAGAGAGAGAGAGAAAAAGAGAGCAAAGGATACGCATATATAGTGAAGAAACAGCGAAGAAGCGCTCGAGGGGAGCGGCTGGGAAGCAGCCGGGGATTATCGGTGATATGCGGTAGTCGAGGGGATTCCCCAGGGAGAGACATGAGGGCGGTCGCCACCTACGTCCTGTTCCTCGCCCACTTTGTACAGGTATATTACACGCGTATAATTCTGAAGATTTTCCATTACTCGCATTGATTCATATTGCACTTTAATTCGGAGAAATAGTTGTACAGCTTTTTTATATTTGATAGAAATATTTGTTATTTCTTATTCGTTTGTGATATGACTGTATATACGACATATCATCTTAAATAAGAATATAAGTATTAACAAATATATAATATAATAAAATTTCAAACAAAGCATCTAATGATAAATATTGAATAAGTCCTGGACTCAGCAAACAACATTAATATGTCTTTGTACGACCAAACTCACGTTTGGTCACTAACGTATAGAAAAAAAAAAAAAATATATATATATATATAAAGAGTAAATGTAAGATAAAATACGACTTCGCATTTTGACTCATGTGTTAAAATAACTCTCGATTAGCTGCACCAGCTGACTCGGTATAACATAAAGTCGATAGCTACTGCAGCGTCTCTTTCACCAGCAGACATTTAGTCGGCATTTAAGAGCCGATAAAAAGCACAGCGTGCGAGAAGATCATGAGTGCTATTTATATTCGCAATCAGTGCATCTTTTCCTCGCAAGTACGAGTATTTTCGCGATTGTTGAGACGCGGATCGTCAATCGCATAACGCACGATCGATCGATCGCTTAATGAGACCCGACTTTTGAACGAGTTCGATTCGAGATGAAAAATGTCCCGTTCCTTGTTCGCCGACAACACAAGTGAGATCGTGGAAAAAAAAAAGTCAACGCGGTGATATTCGAACAGGTGATGTAAGCGCATGCACAGTGCAACGTGCATACATACATGCCCCGCGGCATGTGCCATTCGCGAAAATAAACAGTTGCGACGCAGGCGCGGCCATTACAATGCATTTGTGCGCGATTAAGCTTAAACTTCTCTTTCTTACATCCATTGCAAGCGGGATACTTTTTTTTTTTTTTTTACAAAACTTGTATAGATTGGTATATAAGTTGCAACTGCAGTTCTATTCGCAAGTTTATCCGACGATTTTTATATACCGAAACGATTAATTTTACTTACAACAAGACACAGATTACGAAACTGTCGCTGTGTCATTTGATATTTTCGCGAAGTGCGAGAAATTAAATTGGTTTTCGCGTCCGGAACGAGGGTCAACGCCACGATTACTAACAAATTGCGATATTTACACCGAACTATATTTCACTTATATTGAATATAATAACAGCCACCTGTGCGTCTCTCGATCCGCGCAGTATCTCGTTATCAATATGATTTAAACAAGGTCTGTGCCGGTATTCGCGCGTGATGTGCTGTTGCGTATCGGAAGTTAATTTGCAAGACAGTGCAACTGAGATTTCCATATCGGGACCATTATAGATCACTGCGATCTCAGCGTATAGAGCTGCGCTCCTTTCGAGAGCTCGCAGTTTCCCCGCTTGTTGTTGCATCATCACAAGGTGCTATCGTGCGTGATGCAGCATCTGCAACGCGAGGCCGTTCTCACGTACGTGCTTTGATCTTAGGAGTCTATATTTCTTTCTCTCTTCCGCGTTGCAAAGCGATCAATAATAATGCAACAAAGTCGCGTATATATAGAAATAATACGAAACTATTGATGTTATTTTATTTCTGCACTTATGTATCGGCACGTCACATGCGCGAAATGATGGATACGCCATCAGATAACTTGTCTAATGTCATTGATGCTTGAAGGTTAGCCGATTAGAAAGATTAATGTATGCGAGTAGGAAAAATGTCGACATGTAAAAAACGATTATATATTAAGTTTTTACGTCAAAGTAAAATTAGCGCGACACAACCTGCTGTTAAATGAAATGATTAGATAATGAGACAACAGAAAAGCGGTAATGGTTAATTAAATGCGGTTTATTCTGTTATCTGCGATCTGAATGTCGACGCGCGAATCAAAAAAGATTTTCCCTCCCTTCGTCACTTTCTCGCGCTTGCTGAAAGCTACAGACGTAAACGATATTTTAATTCAATTTAATTTAATTTAATTTAATTTTTGTTTCCATTTTTACTTCGAGTCTTCAATTGAACGATGTAAATAGTTGATCAAATTCTCGCGAAGAAAAATCAGCTTCTAGCAATTTTTCCAAAAAATAATCAGCAAGAGAAACTACGATACGTCTTGCGTCCATACCAAGGATCGATTGGAAATGCAAGATTGAGTTTCGTCACGCAGCGAAAACTTCAATTCTGTATCGACGATCGGAATCCGCTTCTAATTAATCAGCATCTTAACGGCGGCACTTTATGTTTGTCCTCGTAATTGTTGCCGTTTTTATGTATACCGCGCCGTGGCATGTAACATGTCGCCGGACGCACCTACCGTCTCTCAGAACGTGGCTCTCCCGCGAGTTGCACAAGGATAGGAGGGCCGCGCGCTACATCCTTCTTCGTGTTCTCAACCACACGGGAGAGATACATACTTACGGTTTAAGTACGGCTTTTTTGCGGATGTTGTCCCCGTCACTCGCACTTTGTAATTTTCTTACCCTGTATTATGCGGCACTGTCTCTGTGCTATTGTCTGTCTTTTGTCCAGAAATGCGCTTCGCAGCATTCACTATTCGCTATTTACAGCAAATTTAAATTTCTCCTTGCCGCAAGTCTCCGCCACTATATATATATATTAACTAGATTTTTCGACCAATATTACATTTGTATGAAAATTAATTTGTTAATTTATTAGTTTTAAATTATACGCTTATATTTTTGTTTGTGCACAAACAGTTAGTGCGCGGTTGTCTTGTTTTTATCATTACTGCCGCCTTGTACTTCGTTAAAAATACATTGTTAATGTCAGACGCGTATGCGGGCAACGCTTCTCTTCGCATGAATTAAAATATAATTAAATTATAATTGTTCGGTCTTCCATCGTGCTCCGGAAGCGCGCCCGAGATACGTACGCGGAATTTTAGCAGCCTATTGTTGCAGACACGTATGTGAACTTGCGGTCTTTATCAATTCATTTAAAGGGCATTGAATTTTCGGAGTCGCTCGTGAACTTGAAACTTTGAGAGCAACGAGAGAAACGAGCAAAATAATTCCGAAGAAAGATGTTCGCAAATATAAGTTTCATATTTTTCTAGGAAAACAACGCAAGAAATAAAAAGAAAAAATATACGTAAACTTGTCTTACAGCCATCTCGCCATTTCGCCACGATATAACCTCGGGAAACAACAGCAATCACGCGAAAATGATTAAATTATAAATATCAAATGTAAATTGCCGGGTTAAAGTACGATGCGTGTGTTCGCCTCGGCGAGGCGAGGAAGAAGGCAAGGCAAATCCACGCTTCCGTAACGATCGACAATTTTGGTCCAAGCCGACGAATAATGGGAGCTTAGGAGCCGGAGCGTTGCTGCCTCGCTCCGACCCGGAGTTACCGGGGGTCATCTCTTCTCTTCTGGCCCTCTCTCTTATAAACGACTTTCGAAGAACGGGCCGCGGTAGAAAAGAGGGTTCCCGCGCCGTTCGTTGTTTTCTCTCGACGATTTCGACCTAGTGCAATTAAGTGCTGCCGCCGCCGCCGTCGCCGCAACCGCTGCTGTTGTTGCTGCAGCACCACGTTGTTGCTCTCTTTCAATTACTGCTCGAATGGAATTACCGTTATAAGACGCGCGATGTCCGATGCCGAAAAAAAAGTTTCGAAAGTGGTCCAACCATTCCGGGGCCTGCAAATTTGTATCCTCTTAATTGTGTGTCGTCCTGTGCATTTTTTCGCGTGTTCTTTCTTCCGTTCCATTTTAATTTACATAAAAAAAAAAACATTAACAACGTATTTTTATGCTCCGCGATTCGTGTGAGTATTTCAGCGAGAGACTGGCCGCACACGTGAAAAAAAAAAAAGACACAACAGAAAAAAGAACTTTCTTGAGAAAGAGAATTTTGCTGTTCGCACGGTTGCGATTTGCAAAGCGATTACTTGTGTGCGATTTCTTGCGCGATTCTTCTCGAGACTCAAGTTGGCGTTTCCTCCACGGCGATCGATGAGTTTGTTTTGATCGAAATCAAATCGGAAGTAGGCTCGATTCTTCTTTTTTTTACGCGCGTGATAAGAAATAATTATATAGTTTTTCTAGACACGTACTTAACGTAGAAGAAATCGAATTCGATTTAATAGCTGCATTTAATTACAAAAAAAAAGACAAAAGTAAATCCGATGCAGAAATCCGACGCTGATCCGATTACCAGATTTTATATCTCGCGTGACAATACAATTTGCATTTCTACAATTTGACCTTCGGATTTCTTCACGCAATCGTTGCGCGACCAAACGAGAGATACTTTTATCTTCGACGCGAGTCGCGCGGCGTGCAATCGCGGCTAATCGACTTCGGGCCGTCTGATTAAAAGCGATTTCACGGGAAGCTGCGGCCTTGCGAATCGGAAGGTGTTGATGCGGCCTGACTAACGAATATGCGGGAACCGTCGGAGAGACTGACGTGGCTCTCTCTTTCTCTCTCATTGCGATTTTCCGCGACGAAGATTTCGCGGGGCGGGGAGAACGACCGGACGGTGCGTGTTTCGACGTGAGAGAAAGAGACGGAATTCAGTCTATTAAGCTTGAAATTGCACGAGGCCTCCGACAATTATCGTAAACCCCCGTTATGGACGCCCGGGATGCTGAGATCGATCTCCGCCAGTCGTCTGCATGCATACGCAGGCAGATCCGCGGCGGGATGCGCCTGAGATTCGCCTCGGCGAATCCTTTATCGGCGATGATAATTCATCGCGCGTTCTCCCATCTCCGCCGCGGCTTAATTATCCGCTGAACGTGCCGTGGACTCTCCGCTCTCGGCTCTCGTTTAATACGAGAAACGCAGTTTCTCTGCAGTTGCAGACCGATTTAGAGCGCGATCGCCGTTAAGTTCTCTCTCTCTCTCTCTCCCCCCTTGATACTCCCTTTGCATTACTACTATTATTATTTTTATTATTATACTCATTTTATATCGACGATTCAGTCGCTCTCTTAGAGTACGAGATAGATGTTTGTGCTTCGATCGAGACTTGGCGATTACGTTATTACCGCACACGCGAATACGCGTTACGTAACTGTGTTATTACTCTCACCGATGTTTATTTGAACATTATAATAATCTCTCTCGACTCTCTTGCGGTGTACTCGAAGATCAGTCTCGTAATTGCCGCGATTTTGCAAAACCGATACTTTACACATTTATCATGACGATCTCACGTATGTATTACACACAAAGCGCCGAGGGGACGTAATAGCTAGCAGATTAATAAACAGCGCGTCGCGTAATTAACAAGTAGCGATTCGAACAGTAGCGAAACCGCAGAAGAAGCAATTTTCATACATTCAGAACTGTTTAAGACAGTCGAGGCGAGGCATTTTCAACTTTTCCGGTATGCTCGCCGATTTCAACAGACAGAAAAAAACTTTCCATCGGGAAATTTTTTTTATCTCTTCTCATCAAGAAAATCCATCCGCGTGAAACCGCATACCGCGTGTACATATATATTTTGTTTCGCGAACTTGCGCCGCGGCAATTTTCTCGCGTAATTTTTGTGGTTCTTCGCTTACAAGAGTCTTCCTCGGTCTTCCTTCTTTTCCACGAACAAGTTTCGCGCGACGTGAGCCGAAAGTAATTAATCGCGCGTGATTGATTAATTCGCGGAATCTCGGAAACGAGAGATTATTTCGAGCACAATCGGGGCTAATCGCACGCTTTAATTCCGGCGCGCCTCTCGTTCGGCGCGGTCCGCGTTCAAGAAGAGGCTGAGAGAGCAGGTCCACATCCGTAATTACACGCCTCGCGCGAATCACGAACGCGCTTCCTCGCGGCGTTAGGTTTCGCCCCGACGATATATTTTTTTCGAGACGCGTCCCGAGCAATTAACGTAAGCTCGTTAAAATTGATCTATCGCGCGACTTAATTAAAATTTACGATACGCGTTTTCTTCTTCAGAAGAACGACCTGATAGCTGCTCGGCTTCTTCCGCATGACAAGCGCGAGACAAAGCAGCGCGAAACAACACACGCCCTCACGACGCTCGCGCTTCTCGCTCAACGACGAGAGACGAAGACTTGTTAAGTCAGCGCCTCTTTCCGCTTTCGTCCTGGGAACCGATCCGGAGCTTCTCTCGCGCATCCTCTCTCTTTCTCTCTCTCTCACTTCGATCCGTTCTCGTTTCTTCTCTTCTTGATAGTTTTTTTCCTCTCCCAACGTTCCGTGTCTATCAGCGTGGCCAATTATCGGCGTCAGAAGGAGGACGAGCAGGAATGCTCGGCGGTCGAAAGTGAAAACGACGCTTAACGAAGGAAGATACGCTCGCGATTGGCGAGGGAGGAATTCTTCTGTCGCTTCTCGATTTATACCGCGTAATAAACAAAGGAACGAGGAAAAGAGATCGATGACGTTTACGCGACCGAGAGAAAAGTCCCAGAAGAAAGTCAAACAAAATATTAATTCCCAGAGAGAACGATCGAAAGGAGCAGAAAGAGGAAGACGGAAATAACGAACGCGGAACGCGATGATGGCAGGGTCGCAAATGGGGGAAACAGCTTCGGGGCAGAAGAAGCGCCTTCCGCGCGCGGAGAGAGTCCGTCTTCTTCGCGGCGAAGAAGCGCGAAGCGAGAAGATCGAGGAAAAAGTGCAGGGGAGAGGAAGAGAAGAGAAGAAGACGAAGAGATGAAAACAGAAAGCGGGCGCACACAGCAGCCAGCAACACCGGAGTCGGAGCCCGGGTTAAAGCGAAGCGTTTAGCCGGCGGTCACGCGAATCCCCTATAAAAATCAGCCCCGAGGCGGAGAAGAGGCCGAAGCCTCGGCGAATGCTCGACAGATAGACAGATAATGCGGTCTGGTGGCGTTGCCCCGCGTGGCGTGCCCTGGTGCGGCGTGGCGCTGACTCCTCTCGCCCGATACCCCATGGACCGCGGCGGCGCGGCGCACAGGTGCGTGCCTGCGAGTCCTTTTTTCCGTCAAGCCGCCGATATACCGAAGGCGACGAAGAGAAGAGAAGAGAAGGGAAGGAAGAGGGAGGGGACCGCCGAAGCAAAGCTGGTTGGTCTGCTCGGAGAGCGAGAGATCTTTTACGAGTTCGTGGAAACGAGCCCGCGGATGCTCCTCACGAGTTTCGAAACGCCGCCGAGCGTAATGGGGCACCATGATACGGCGCGCGATGGGAACCGCCGATGCACGTGATCGCGCGTAATATTAAATTTGCAACCTCTTTGCGGGATGAATTATATCTGTTTGTTTCTTTTTATCGCGTCGAATATGGGAAACTGGATCTTGTTGATGGATGACAAAAAAGAAGTCTCTCTTTCTCTCTTTCTCTCATATTTCTCGAAGGCGGTCGACTCCATTCAACGTGATTACCGAGACGGTTCTCTTCTTTCGATGACTGGCACGGTTTCTTTGGGTTCATGTTAATCGGATTTTCTTGGTCGAGCGTCTCCGTTATCCGATCGAAAACCTGTAAGAAGAACGAGTTCGAAAGAAGAAGAGTTCGCCGGTGTGCGGGAACGGCGCGAATACCACTCGTCTCTCGAGAAGAAAGACGCGTTTTTTTTTCTCGCAGACTCTCTTCTGTGCTTCATTGGTCGTCCCCCTCTTGGTCGATTCTTGTTTTCTTGTCCCCCGCCGATGACACGGCCGTGCACAAAAGAGTAACGATCTCATGGACGTCGGCAGGTGTGACCGGTGAAACTTTTGTAGCGGCCTATTAACAGTTACTCCATTTTGCGTCAAGTTTCAAGAGACATCTCAAGCTTTGAAATGTGCGCATATACGTTCGTTTTATATTTTCTGCGAAAATATACAACTGCGACACAATATCTCTGCGTGCGAGACTAATAAATTATCGAGCGCTTGTAATATATGTCCTCTATCTCTCTCTTTCTATCTCTCTCTCCCTCTCAAGTCAAAATTATCCAAGTCATCTGAGAATTATACAATAATTATCTCGTCAAGGAAGAACTTTCTTTTGCCTCGTCTCGAATGTGCGCTTAGGCGGTGCGCGCGCGCGCGTTTTGCGTGCTGTTACGTATCGCCCACGTGAACGAGCACACGCGACAGAAATATGCGTCGCGGACCCGGTCGTTTAGAAGGACGACGTAGCGGGATTTATCGTCGGCAGTTTGTTTTGTTGGGGAATTTCAATAATGAGACTATCTGAAATTCAAACGGGGAAAGGAGGTGAGGCCTTCCGTGCCGCCGCCGTCGAGCTGCTCATTTTCGTGTTCAGTGAACTCGAGCGCTGCGCGCCACCGCTCGATTATGATTAAGTGCGCGCGCCTTAACGCCCAAGTTGCTCCCCATCAACGAGGAGCGACGTTTCTCCTTTTAATTTATTATCGCTCGCCTCCTCGCCCCACTCGATTTACTCGGCGTAATCGCTCCTTCCTTCACCGGCCACTGTCGCGCGTACTTACACAACGTGTAATCGGGAATAATCGTCCTCGTAATCTATAGTCCGCTGATTAGAGACCGCGAGCGCCGCTTTCTTTCCGCAACGCGACGATCCTTTTGCGATCGTTGGCGCCCCCGGGGCTGTCCAGTTGATTGTTTTTACACTTTTCGAGTTCCCGCGCGCGAGAAGCGACCGCAAAATAAAATCGTCGAGAGAGAGAGAGAGAGACGAAACGCGATTATTTATGAAGCCACGGTCTCTCGAATTCGAAGAGTTACGATCGCCGGATCGTAATTAATTTAAGCGATATTCAGAAGATACAAATCTAAGACAGTTTTTTAAAGAATTTAATATTTTACCGAGAATTTATTTTCCCTCTCTTACACGCGAGAAGTCATGGAATATCGAATTGAGTTGCGTTTGCTGACTCGGAATTAATAGCGGAAGACGCAAGGAACAGATTTCCTTTCCCGGTGGAGGAGAGAAGTGTATCGCACGATAATCGCTCGAATAGAATGACGGGATCGTTATTGAGATCTTATCGAGGGCTGTGTATATACTCATTAGTTAATAGAACGAAACCGATATATCTGCCTGCGTTCGAACGGACGGATATACATTGTGTGACGGTGTGCGTTCGAGCCACGAAACATTCTCGACTCACACCTGTTCCCGTCGCGTTTGGGATCTACGATTTGCAAGCAGATACGAGACGATCAGGCTGAGAGAGGCTGTGTAGACCGATCTCGTGGTGCAGCCTTCGATCGGGTTTCGCTGTTCTTTTACTGGGGACTAACAAAAGCTCATCGATGGCGATCTGCCGTTTTGTGCAGCGACGATAAGTTTCCCATGGATCCTCTCTCCCATGGCGAACACGATACACCCACGCATCGATCGCGTCGGTTTGAAATCGCGCTCGAGAAAGCAACACGTGCATATGCGGTACATTCGTGAAAAAAAAAAAAATCACTTTGTCCTAAATCTCAGGCGAGCATCTCTCAAGCGGAAGAAAAACAACAGTTTTGTGGTTTTTGTAATTAATTTTTAATTGCCCTCGAAAACCAAGACGTGCTCGTGAAAATATACGTAATCTCGCCGCTAACAATAAGCAAAACGATCTGTTAAAATATTAATTACATGTCTTTCATATGTATATTATTTGAGTGTTTTTGTTCGATCGATGGAACGTCTTTTTTGAACGCGTTATTTTTTTTATATACGAGTGAATCGAATTAATTTCATTTGTTGCGAAAAGGAATGCGAATCGATATTACCTCGAGGTGTATTATTTTCCCGCGCGATTATTAATAATCATTATTAATGTAATAATCTTGTTTCTTAATTCTCTTTTTTAGTGAATAAAAATGTTAATAGAAATATTCATCGGGATGATTCGGGTTTCGATCGTCTCGCTCACTATACAACGCGACGATAAAAAGGATCAAAACAATGGGGGTCCGCGAAGCTTCCCACACACACACACGCGCGCGCGCGCGCGCGCAAAGTACGACTTTTTAATTATTTCGGTAATTTGTGGCCGAGATCCACGGTTAGAGGCAGTCTGGCAGCCTTGCCGATGGGGTTCAGCGAGCGGGTAGCAAATAATATTAAGTATAGGTCTTCGTACCTCTCTCGGCGGGAGTGGGAGAGGGGAGATATATGGGCCTAAGCCCCGTGGTACTGGGGCAAAGCATAAGCCCGTAAAACGCGAGCGAGAGCGCGAACATGCGAAGATACAAGCGAGCGCGCAGAGCGCAGAAACGAGACGTACAATACAAGTCGACCGACACACACACATACACACACATCCGGACACGATTCGTTCGCAGATTCTACGGTATAAAATTAAATGGTGTTCGGTAGGTCTATTTCACTCGGGCAGGTAGCGGCCACCGGTAATTACTACCTACGACTTGGGAGCTCAGAGATAAAATGAAAGGCCCGGACGATTTTCGAAGCCGAAATCGCGTCAGTCGCCGATGCTTGACGTTGTGTTGCCGTTCTGTTTCTCTCTTCCCGCCAATTCTTCTCCTCGCCCTTTCTTTCCGTATAAACCTAACTGCAATTCTCGCGAGTGGAGTCGTGCGATCGATCGCGCCACTTTGTCTCGCACAATCTTCCTGATGATTGGTGAGATGTAAAAGGGATGATAAACAATATATATAATTTTCATTATTTTATTATTTATTAGCGCAATCAATTTCGCGAAATTATTGCACCCCGTCTCGATTTTTCGTTTTCTCTGCTCGCAAGCGTATTCGATATTATATCGCGCGAGATATTCGCTCGTTGGTTTTTAAAAATGACGCGGATTATCACGCTAATAATTCGGCTCTGGTCAATTTACGAAGACGTTTTGCTCCGCTTTCCAATTAGCGTTGATATTTAACGACAAAATACGGATACTTTCGACGATGAGTCTCCCGCTGCGACGGACGGTAGCGGCACGGTTCGCAATTAACGGTTTACATAACTATATAAGCACAAGCTGTAATTACGCATTTGCATAATTACATATATTCCGTGCACGTCTCCGTTTTCCGCTTAAGTCTATCCCTAATGAGATCAACGATAGCAATCGATGTGACTAACCCACTTTTCGCACTTAATCGTACATGTAATGTTTTTTAAAATCTGCTTGCGACTTAAAAGCGTGATAATCATCGTTGCGCGACGATTATCACGCTTTTAAGTCGGGGTGCGTACGAGATTTTCGTAATCTCTGTATTTAAAACGATATTACATCTTTTACACATTTACACTGTTATTTGTTAATATATCGGTGGTAAAAAAAAAAAAAAACTTCACACGTACTGCGCCTCGGTTGCTCGTCCGAGCGAAAGGAAAATCGCGCGACTACACGCAGGTCTTTTCGAAAGCGGCGGCGGTTCTGCTTTTTCGCGCGCATCGGCAAATGAGTTTCCTCGGAAGAGGGTTTAGAACAAAGGAAGGAGGAAGACGCGCGGCTCTCCGGAGAAGACACGGTAGAGTCGCTCCTCAGTATGCGTTTCGCGGGCGTTTTTTTTTTTTTTTTCGGTCGGGCGAATTATTCGTACTCCGACCGCTGCCGCGAGTTCCACGGGAGTGTATATAAAAGTAGGCGCACCGAGGTATGGCTCGCTGCACCTTGGCTATGCGGAAAGGAAAGGAAGGCTCTTCTTCTCCGGCTCGCTCGCGAACCGACCGTCTCCCGAGCGAGCGAGCGCGTACACAGACACACGTGTGCACACACCGAAGGCCATCACTCCGCCCGTCTTGTGCACGTGCATACGAGCACGTAGAGACAGTGGAACAGTGTGTAGCTGGTTACCAAGGTGTGTTACACCGCTGTAACGATACGCTAAAATGTCCGCAAAAGCGATGTACTTCACATACCCGTCTAGAAATCAATCTCTTCCTTCGGAGTTTGAACCGATTACATCTGTCCCCCGACGTCTGTGTTTTCCGATTTGTCCGTGGGAACTTCGCGGAAATTACACACTTGAACTGTCTGTCTGTCCGTAAAAAAAGTGTTTCCTTCTATTGCGTCATCGGGATAAGGCAATAACAGCGTGCATGATTGGAGAATCTCGAGTTTTCGATGTAAAATTACGAAAACCAATTTAAAGGACAATGGAGTTATTACAATGCGTGTGGTTAGGGAAGGGGATGAACTTTCAACTTAACAACCGCGAAAGCGAACGTCGTCGTCGCCGGCGAAATACGAAAGAAATAATCGCTGCGAGGAGAAAGAGAAGGCGCGGTGTGCGCCAGGATGGGGAAGTGGTCGCTAATACGAGGTGTCCACCTTTATTACACCTCGACAGCCCCGGGGAACTTCAATTATCGTTGGGTGGCGGTCGACTCCGGCCATGTGGGAAAATACTGAGGATAGAGAGACTCGACACTGGGTCGTGTCTCCTTCCAACGGTGAACGTCGAGGTTCTTGTCGTGATTGCGAGCTGCACACACTCGAAGATCGAAGATCCGACTAGATTTGATATTACACTATTAAATAAATAAACAGCCATCTTTTTCAAGAGATAAAAATTGTTTTGAAATCTTCCTTGTTCTATTCTATAATATTCTTCAAAAGTGTGTCTAGTATTATTTCAGCATTACCATGTTAAAATATTGAAACGTCAGTGCGTCACGTTTTTCAACCCCCCATGGGCCGAAATGCGGCCTCACATTCCGGTCGCGTCCGCGAGCGTTTCTTCTGGAAACAACATCTCCGCGAGACTTCGTAAGCGCGCCCATCTGCAACTTTACCGAAGAGGCTCTTCCGCGTCGGCTAACTTAAAACATCTCCAGCTCGCTCGTCGTCCGGGCAATTTCTCGCCGGCACGTGAGCGGACTGTGCAAAGTTTGCGGAGCGCGCGTTTGCAAACGCTCGCGCGCTCGCTCGCGAGAGAGAGAGAAAGAGAGAAAGAGAAGAAGAGCCTCTCTGGACCCGCGCACGGAGGCAGGAGGTTACCGGCGAAGCCGAGAAAGCCTCCAGAATAAGTATGCTTGGCTAATAAAACGCGTACGCGAGTCGTTACACACGGCGTTCGCTTTCCAAACAAACGCGCACGGAAACTCGCGCGGCGAGATTTATCGTCGTCCGTTGTCGTAAACGAGCAACAAAAAGCGCGATGACAACGCGCGAACGTTGAGGAAACACCGTCCGATTTTTAAGTCCGATCTTCGAGATACGTACTTGGGTGAAAAGCCACGAAGCTGCTTTATCAGCCCGTTGCTGCTGTTGCTGCTGCCGCTGCCGCTGCGTTAATAGATGTGCATCACGCCGCGGGAATAGTTATTACTACTGTCGAATAGGTCAGGCTAACATGAGAATAAATCGAGAGAGAAAGAGAGAGAGAGAGAAAGGCAGACGGGGCGATGGGGTTGTATACGCGAGGCCGCGCTTCGTGGCCAACATTTTGATCGTAAAGCACAAAGTGCTGGTTGAAACGAGCCTCTCAAGCATTTTGCGCGGACAGAATTGGAATCTATGAAGAAAATTACTACGCTGTAAAACATCGCAAAACGTGTTGATACTGTTGTTAGAAATTCAAATTAATTTGGTAAAATAATGTAAGCTCACAATGTTTTTCTTAACATATTGTAGTCACATGCAAAATGAAATTGCATAACGATTTCGTGTTGTAAATAATTTCCAATTGTATGTTTAATGTTTTTTTTTTTTTAATTTAGAAAAGTTCTCATGCAATATTTCTTTTTCTTCGTGTACTTTTTTTGCTGCGCGACGGATGAACATAATCAAAAAGCAGTTTAAATATTACTCAGTCATTTTGTTTGCAAAGTGTGTTTGGTTTATGCAACGTTTCGCAGAAACAAAAACTGGCTGATTCATTCCTTTCCTCTTTTTTTTTTCTGTTTTTAACGATTTCTTCAAATCACCTCAATCGTATATTACGTTTTTGCCGCGCATATCATTATGTCAGTCAAAAGCACGAAATTACGCGGCTTGTAACCTACGCGCAAGTTTCTATATACGCGCGCGCATTGTCCCGGACGTATACAAAAGATCCGATTCATTACGAACTCCATTATGTTATCGCCACGTTCCGCCGTTCTTTCTTTCGTCGCGCGATTATTATCGCCTAAAATGTAATCGTCACGCGGACGGATTGTGCGAGACGGTTAGCTTCTCAATTATTCCTCTCGTCCGATTTTATCTCGAATTTATCTCTCGAAACGCGAAGCCCGCGGGAGCTCCGGCCCCCGTTGAAATGTCACTCGCGAGACGGGCTTATATAATGTAAGAAGGAAGCGGCGCGTTATGGAAAGCAAAGGCCAGCAGACGATCCTTCGCGCTTTCTACCTTCGATCTTACTCGTACGGCAATTACGTACGCTCATGCACACACACACACACGCGCGCGCGCGTGTTTCTACAAACTACTAATGCTAAATATATATAAGTAACCCGTAACACACTCGCTAAACGTACAATATTCAATTCGCATCTCTTTAGATGCGTATTAAAGTACGACAAAATCACTTTCTCGAGAAAGAGATTTGTGTAAACTTATTTCACTCGCATCGCATTATTTTTCAGGAGTTTCTTATAAATTAACTCGTGAGATTCATCGAAAGAAAGAAGTTGTTATTAGAAAAAAAATTATCATGTCATTGAAAAAACCTCGATCTTTTTAGTAAATTACTTAATGCTTCTACGAGGTAGAAACATCAAAGTAATTGTTAAGGCTTTTTTTGTGAACTAAACTGAAACTCTGAATTTACAAGAAATCTGTATTTCGACTTGCATTCATTAATGGCATCATTATCAAGTTGCTGACGTGTGTCCTTATCTGCATATGGGGAACGCAGGTGCAGAAGGGGAGGCGAGGAAAAGGTAATCGCTCAACTGTACTTATACGTATAGTGTGCGATGCGTATCGCGCGTAACGGCACGCAGTATTGACGCGGCGGGTTCGAAAATTGCCCGGCCGCGATTGCAGTTTCGAAACTGCTTCGATTTCTTTCCCGAGATTGGCCCGAAGCTGCTGTTGCTGCATTCGGCGTATTCGCCCGAGGCCCATCGTATTTCTTTCTCTCGCTCTCTCTCTCTCTCTCTATCCCTCTCTCGAAACGTTAACACGAGACTTCCGTTTCCACGATACGCAATAATGAACATAAACCCCGAGGCTTTTCAGGTTCCAGTGTGGTTGAAACACAGAGGCGATAATCGAATTTTACGAAAAAGCCTTTCACAAAGGGAACGGCATTTTTATTCTTCCCTCCTCTCACTTTTCCTGTTCATGCATTTTCCATAAATTTCACGATGTGCTTACGTAATAATTCTCGTCAAGTTAATGAGCAACGAGTAATTTTATGACGCACACAACGAGTCGCGTTGCGCAATGTGTTACTTGTTAAATATTGAAAACAACAAATTAAAATTTAGGAAATAGCTCCTCGCAAAGTGTTCATTCAACTTGTTACGTGATTGCGATAATTATCGTCACGGTAATGGAATGAGATAACAATGTTCGTGTCGTGAAAAATAATCTGTCAGTTCCTGAAGACACTTTCATGTTTTTTGTTGCAGGCGATAACCGCGGGTGGATACTTCGAGGTGCAGATCCTCTCGCTGACGAACAACAGGGGCACTCTGGTGGACGGTAGGTGTTGCGGCGGGGGAAGCGGGGATCGAAAAGAAGCATTTCCACCTTGCGCGACGCCCTGCTCGACGGCCTTCTGGCTCTGCCTCAAAGAGTACCAGTCAAACGTCACCGCCATCGGCTCCTGTAGCTTCGGCAACGTATCTAGTCACGCTCTCGGCCTGAACACTTTCACCCTCACCGACCCTGTCACCCTGCAACTGCACTTCACCTTCCGATGGGTGGTGAGTTCTCGAGATTGCATTTTAGATGTATATTTTTTCTGCACAGTCATTTTTTAAATATAATGAGTTTCTCTCATCATGTTTCGAGAGTCTGTTACACACGTATTTGTTTTTAATTTTTTACAAGCACATCTCTCATCAGTTACAATATTATTTTATTAATTGCATAATGTCGACGCGAATCTCAGACGATTGCGTTTAAATACGCGTCAAGAGAATAACGTGGTTGAAAAGGAACTCGGCTCGAGACACACACGCGGCATCACCTAATATCCGTGAGAACGCGAACGTCGACTGAAAATCCCAACCGGTCGCCGGTTACGTGTCGCTTACGTACGAGAGAGGCGACGAGGACTTTAATTCGATGTCCCGCGATTAATAATCGCCGTTACGGTGTATATATACGGGACCGTAATTTTGTTTGGTCACCGGCACAATGGCGGCCGTGGACGGGCGGTCGGAGACGAAACGTGAGGATAAAGTCGTAACGAGGGGACGACACATTCGGACTCACGGATCGACCGGCAACCGAATCATTTATCATCGATGTCGTGACGCGATGCCGACAAGAAACGGCGGCGACGTTTCATTAGCGACGCGCCCCGCCTTCCGGGCTATAACTGTGTGTGTGCGCGCGCGCGTCTGTAAAACAAAAACAAAAAAAAATCAAAAACGCCACACCGTTCCCTTTCGAGTTCCCATTCTCGAAATCGCCGAAAGCCGGCCGAGTGTGAATCGCGAACACGCCGTTTGTTTCGCAACGCGCGCTAACGAACGCGTCCGAGTAAGAAAGTCGTGTGCGCGTTCTCGTAACTCGCGGTTATATTCGCCGTTATTCCGTCGGCGAATTTCTAAGTGCTGACTCCTTTGTGAGGTGACGGGCGAGAGAGTTATCGAATCCGCGCCGAGGGATTTCCGGTCCGCTGGTCTGCCATCCGCGCGAGTCATTGCGTAGAATTCCAGTTTGGTTCCAGTCGCTTGGCAACTCCTCTTCCATCGTAAGGTTCCTCTCTCTTTCTTCCTCTCGCTTGTTCCTCTCCCGCTGCGCTCTTTCCCGTCGATGAACTCTCTTCGCGGCAGCGAAATTTTTACGATCCACGTTCACCCACGTTGAATTCAACCCCCGTCGTTTCTTCCGTTGGCGTCGGTTCGCTTCGATCGTGAACAAATTTTACACGAGCGATTTGTGCGCACTCTCGCGACGAGAGTATCGCACCTGAATCTCTCACGAAGTGAGTTTTTAATTTCGTTTCTCACACTTATCGCAAATCAAATAATATCTTCGTATTTTTGAGAATCGCAATATGCAGAAAAATTATTCAGATTATTGTCGTCGGTATTTACTTGTAACATCGCGCTACGAAATCCTCTCTTTTCTTCTCGAACATTTCGAAGAAACGTTTGGTCGGTGGTCAATTAGTAACGTGCAACCTACGACTCGAGCATCGTCGTCATCGTCGTCACCATCGTCGACTAACGTAATTACAGTATAATGCGCGAGCGATTTTTTTCGAGGGGGCCCAAACAGTCCTCTCGAATGAACGTTGAAGTGTGCACGCAGGCGTGCCCTCGCGAGCCGGTTGTACACACACAAGAGACCCATCGAGAGTGCCTCCTTCAGACGACGATGGGTCCGCTGGGTGCCTGACGGGGCCTCGAAGGGCATGCATTCGAAAAAGAAAAAAAACCCGCACCCGTGTATATGCGCTCCGCGTCGTCGTGGATTGTTTGAAGAAGCCAGTCTTTCTGTTTGTATATTTCATAACTCGCTCGCGAGTATATCTCCCGACACAAGAGGACCCATCGCGACAAAGGGGACCTCTCTACGGGGCCCTGTTTTCTCTGTTTTTTCTCGTCTCTCTTTCTCTTCTCTCGAAGCACTGTCGAGCAACATAAACAGAAACCCTTAAATTGCTTCCTTTTTTTTTTTTTTTTTTTTTTTCGACGCACTACCTTCGATCGTTTAGCGCTTCGCCGGTCTAATTCAATTATGGCGCCGCTGTGGTGCGCGCAATAGAAGAAAGAATTACGTAGGAAGCGTACGCACGTGGGTGCGTGAAGAGAGAGAGAGAGAGAGAAAGAGATGTGTAGACAAGTTTGTGCGCGACGAGAGGGCCGTAGGAGGACGGGAGAAAAGGAGGGAGAGGAGAGTTAGAGATAAAAGCCCGGATGCCTCGGTATCTGCGAACGCGCTGGTATATCCACGTCGTGTAATAACTACAAAACTGTTTTCGCGTGGTGCGCCTGTGCCACGAAAAACGGTAAACCGCCTGACTTTCATCGCTCTTCCGCGGATAATGCCGTCATTATCGTCTCCGCTGATTGAATACGGTGTATATAATCTCGTCGGCAGGAGCTGACGCGAGTGAGCGGTGAACGCTCCTCTCTTTCTCTCTCGCACAGGCATCTGAATGCCACCTGCGTTTAGCGGTTGAGAGAATATCCGCGAGAGAGTCCCCTTCTTGACAATGTAAATCCTCCGATTCTCATCAGTAAGTCCGTGGATTTTCAACCTCGGACGCGTTTTTCGCGCGGCTCTCGAAATCGGAAAATAATTCGAAAATGACCTCGAACGACCGCATGTGTCGCTTCAACTCTCGCAATTACGACGCACAACGCAACATATTTGAGTTGATTATCGCACAATAATCGGCGTGTGTCTGTTCGCGTAAAATGCACATCAGAAAACCTCAATTAACGTTGGCTTTTCGGACAAGAAGGCTTCGCTTTCCGTACGTTGCACGTACTTTCGATAAGTTACATATATACGCGGATATATCGTCGGCAAATCGCACGGGAGTTTTCTAATAGCGACCTAGTTTACGCGAACGTGATGCGATCGCGATAGAGCTTCCCCAGCTCGTCGTCGTCGACTTTCCCCGCTTCTAATTTCAATATCGATGTAAGGAGGAACACACGGGAAGGGATAAGCATCTCTCTTCTCTTTCTCTCCGTAGTGGCATAATAGCATGGAAAGCGATCGGCGAGATGAGAGTATATGTACGGCTTTTGCACAATCCTCCTCGGAGGATTGTATGCATCTTTCGAGCGGCACGTTTTGCGTTTCCTTTCTCCGATCAAACGTCTCTCTCCTCACGTGACTCGATGTTCCTCCTCCTCCTCTTCCTCCTCCTCCTCTTTCTTCTTCTTCTTCTTTTCTCATTCTTACACGCGAATTGTTCTCTCATCCTCCTCTCACTCCGAGGAGACCCGTAACCTCGTTCGTTCTCGGGATAATTTCTCTCCGACGTTCGACCGTTGCCGATGCGACTCTATGAACTCTGCATATACGATTCGCATGCGACGGCGCACATATATGCGACCTGTCAGCCCGTTTTGTATGCGCCGGCACGCACGGCCGGCCGCTATGTCGAACGCACACTGGAACACACACAGACTCTCGCACAATGTCGCCAATCTGGGCGCCACTATGAATGGCAAGAACGTCACGAGACGCCGGATTTTTTACGTGGATGTTGCAACAGTCGTCTAAAAATAGTGCACAGTTAGAAAAACTTTCTTTCAAGGCTTTGATTAAAACTGTGCTCGAAAGAGCTAGTCTCAGCTGTGATAAACAATTATGTGCGACGATTATTTCAATTACAAAAGATTTCAAATTGAGAGGAAATTGCTTCTTAAGTGTGGCGTGTGGCGAATTTATTACGAGAGCAAAAAAAAAAAAAACCCCGCGCGTCCGGATTGAGTTGGAAATCGTGTCTACGGCGCGTTTAATCTCCTTTCTCCGAACACGTGATTAATTCCGACAATCGTAGTTTTCGTAGATAATAGACGTCTAATGATAAACGATGTTCGGCCGAGTCGGCATTCATTACGGGAGGCGACGGCCTGACAGCCCGGGGAGCACGCGGCGGGGCACGGAACCGGAGGAAATGAAGGAGTCCGCTCGAAGAGACGCGTCGCGAACGCCGCGGGGTTTTTCGAGCGACGTGAGTCAGGGACCCAAACAGGTGTACATCCGCGTCTCGAAAACGGACCCCGTGATCTCTTATAAGCGTTTTCCATTCTCGCCAATGCTCTTCTCCCGTTCTCCTTTCAACATACCATGGTACGGTCTGAAACTACCGCTATTCCGAGCTCCGAGAGTCGATCTCTTTTTTTTTTTTCTTTTTTTTTTCGTTTCATTCTTTATTCTTACGTAAAGCCTGAAATTTGCATTTGAACAACGCCATGTTTCATCTTTTAACATGTAGTTTATATGTGCGATATATATGCGAAAATATAAAGACCATTATTCATCTCGCATTTTTGCGTCTGTTGAAGGAGAATAAAACAAAAAAAAAAAGAGAAATAAAACAGAACCAGCTTTGCAGAAAAATTATTAAATGCCCGTGTAATTATATATTGTGGCAACAATGATCTTTTTCGTGTAACTCTTTTAGCTCTTAGTTTTATTCCGTTTCGCAGACGCCGCTCGCTAGAATCGCCGGCATGCAACGGGCGCGCAGTGCGCGCTTTTAATAGCGTCATGAATAAACCCGCTCTAAGCCCGCGAGCGGCACCTACGGTTGTTCAAATATATTAGCGCCGTTAATACGCGATGCTAACGCGAATAATGAATAAACGCTCGCGGGAATTTACATCTCTCGGCGACTGTTCGCGTCGTGTCGCGCTTCCCTACGTGTCCGCGCGCATCGTGCGTGCTTTTTTCTAATCTCGTCGCGCAGCGTAAATTGCGCTATTTCGAATGCGGAAGCCCTGAGCGATTTGTCAAAACTTCCGCGCAAACCGGTTATCGAGGAGAAGAGCCCGTGCAACGAACCGAAATTGCTCTCTTTGCGCTTCTCATCGCCCGCGGGGGTTACAATCACGAGGCGCATCGTCGTCTCGCAAAAGAGAGAGAAAGAGAGAGAGAAA